>JAODAL010026349.1:0-56928 GCA_025379985.1 Phyllomedusa bahiana | reverse complement strand
GGGGCCCCTCCCCCCTTCCCCTTTCCCCGGGAAAATTTCGGATTTCAGAACCTTTGATTTAAGTATAATATTTATTTTTTTACTTTAAGGCTTACTCCCCAAAAAGGCAACTACCCCAAGCTAACAAAACATCCTAAAGGGGAATTTTTTATAAAAAGGGGGCCCAACGCCACAAGGGGGATAAAAATACCACAGGGGGGAATGCTACAGGGGGCAAAATGTCCGGGCACTAGCAACAAATAAACACAAGGTTTAAAAAAGAGGGGAAAACTATGCCCAACCTACCAGAAACAAGCACACAAAAAATTTATACCGGAAACAAATTGGGGGATCCCCTTTTTAACAATTAAAAAACCAGAACAAGGCAATTAACAAAAAAGGGCAAGCAAAGAGGGGATTATGTCAACCAAAACTACCTGGAAAAATGAAAAAAACCCCCCCCAGGGGGAACACCCCCCCAAACAAAAACCCCCCCTCCTCAAACGGGGCCCACCCCCCCCGGCTAACATACCCCCCCCCTACGGGGGCCCCCCAAACCCACATAAAGCCCCCCAGAACATCCCCCCCAGCTCACTCCCCTAAAACAGCCACTAAAAAGCCCCCCGCACAAACACCCCCCCCTCACTCACCCCCCTGCTACATTAAACCCCCCCCTCAAGCCTCCCTACTGCCCCCCCAGTTCACTACCCCCCCCCCCACAACAAAAAAACCCTTAGGGGCCCCCCCAATCCAACCCCCCCCGCATAATAACCCCCCCAGCATAATAACCCCCAAATTTTCCAAACCCCCCAAGATCCAACCACCCCCCTACCCCCCCCACAAAATTCCCTTTTCATTTAAAAGGTTTAAAAAACCCATATAATGTATACACAAAGCATTTGGAGCAACACACACAATTTAATAGGGGTTAGAAACCTATTTACACAACATATACAGGGGAACACACACAAAATATAATTATTATAAAAAAACTACATACAACACCCCCCCCTCATATACAGCCCCCACCTCACTTTAAAACCCCGCCCAGCCTCCACATAAGCCCCCCGCCTAAATACAGCACCCCGCCCAAAAGCAGCCCCCCCAGGCCTCACATACGACCCCCAGCCTCACTACAGCACCCCAAACCTCACATACACTCCAGCCCACATACAGCACCCCGCCCCCATAAAACCCCTCCGACTCAAACCCATACCTCCACCCTCACATTACAACCCGCAAAGCCCACAAAAACCCCCACCTCCATACACCCCCCCCAGCCTCACAAAACAGCACCTCAGCCCCCAATACAGCCCCTACCCCCACAAAGACCCCCCCAGCCTCACATCCCAACCCCCACCCTCACTACAGCACCCCAGCCTCACATACACCCCAGCCTCACATACAGCCCCTAGCCCCACATACAGACCCCCAGCCTCACAAACAGCACCCCAGCCCCCACATTACAGCCCCCACCCTCCCCTACAGACCCCCAGCCTCCATACACACCCCACCCCACACACAGCACCTCACCCCTCAATCACCCCTACCCCACATAAAACCCCCAACTCAGAACCACACCCCCCGCCTCACATACACCCCCCAGCCTCACATACCTCCCCCAGCCTCACATACATCCCACAGCCTCACATACAGCCCCCCAGCCTCACATACAGCACCCCCAGCCTCACATACAGCACCCCCAGTCTCACATACTCACCCAGCCTCACATACAGCCCCCAGTCTACCATATAGCCCCCCAGCCTCACAAACACTCCCCAGCCTCACATATAGCCCCCCCAGCCTCACATACACTCCCCAGCCTCACATACAGCCCCCAGCCTCAGGGGGTGTTGCTGGGGCAGAGGGGGGCTTCATTGGGGCCCCACATTAACTCAGCATGTGAGGAGGGGGGCTCACTCCGATCCCAGTGCTGAGCGCTCATTACATTCCTATAGCTGCAGCAGCTGCGTCTGTGCCTTACTTTCAGTTCTCATGCAGCTCCTGTGATCAGAGTCAGCTCCTCCTCTCAGTGGGCTTCAGTGACTCCTGCCGGCAGAGAGAGAGAGGAGGGGCCGATCCAATCACAGGAGCTGCAGGAGAACTTAAACTAAGTGCAAGACGTTGCTGTAGCAGCTCTAGTGATGTAAAGAGCATGGCCCCCCTCCTCCCTCACACGCTGAGCCACATGGGCCCCTGCGGACAGAAGCAGTGCCGCAGAGCCTGTGCACAGGCTGACTAAAGATCACAGCTGTGGCGCGTGGGGGCCTCGTGGCCCCCCTGGCTCAGGGGCCCGGTCGCAATTGTGTAGCTACGCCACTGAAGGATATGGTGTAAGGCAACTCACCTCCATCAGACATTTACACTATTCTGCCCATATGCCACAAATATCTGAAATGAGATCACCATTCTAGTTCATACCACATACAGGGTAATCATATTGCCATTACCTACATAGAAGACATAGACCACTTTCATACCATACACACTTTCATACCATATACATTCCACAGACGCTACATTCACACACCATGTACATCCAAATGTATCACTCACACATCATATACACCCACATACAACACTCACACACTGGACACATCCTACATACATGACTCTTACACCGTATACATCCCACATACATTACTCTCACACCATATACATCCCCCATATATCCCCATACATTACTCTTACACCAAGAAAAACACTGCCTTTTAAATTAGTGTTGTTTCCTGTACTCTTGCTGTAACACATTTTTATCTGAAGAAGCGCCCGGTGGTGCGAAACGCGTTATAAGTGTGTGTTTTATATATGGAAAAGGTAACTCTCTTTTCATTTTTAATGGAATAAAAAACCTTTATTTAAAACCATATCCTCGCTAATCACGAGGGGTTTTTTCCTTCTGGAATTGAGCGCCGGGTCCATATTATTCGTCCTCATCCTTACTCTTACACCATATACATTCCACATAATAGTTTGTAAGGCTGAAAAAAGACAGATGTCCATCAAGTTTAGACTACTGTGCTACAGTGATGATCCAGCGGAAGGCAAAGACCTCCATGAGGTAGAAGTCAATTGTTCTCATTTTAGGGAAAAAATTCCTTCCCGACTCCAATCTGGAAATAAGAATAAATCCCTGGATCAACTACCCTACTCCAGAATCTTAGTGTAACGCACCGAGGTAGTGGATCTGCTGGACCACTGCAAGCAATGGTGGAAGCCCACACCAGGGAGCGTAATCTAAGTAGGTCCTGGTTTTCCACTTGCAGGACTTGCTCGCGATGGTGGCCAAGGGTAGGTGTGGTACAGAATCGTCAGGCAGGCTCGTAGTCGGGGACAGGCAATAAGGTCAGGACAGGCAGCAGAGGTTCGTGGTCGAGGGACGTAGGCAAGAAGGTACGGTATACGGTAATCAGGACAAGACAAATCAGAACGCTTTCTCAATAGGCAATGGGTACTAAAGATCTGGTGAGGTTACTAGGAAGAGGCAGGCTTAAATAGGGGCAGCGACCAGCAATAGCCAATTACCGGTGCGCTGGCCCTTTAAATCTAACACTGCCGGCGCGCGCGCGCCCTAGGGATCGGGAACGCGCGCACCGAGGTACAGAGACGACAGCAGCAGCAGGTACATGGCCGGGTAAGAGCGCCTTGGGGCCGGCAGGGGAACTAGCGCGCCCGCGACCCGACGTGTGGGACGCACCGCTATTCAGCAGCAGGGCACGGATGCGCCTGCGACCCGGGACCAGGGTTGCAGGGGCATCAGTGACAGTACCCCCCCTCCTTTGCTCCCCCCTCTTTCTGGTCTGAATGAAATTCTGGATTATGTTACGGTCCAGAATGTTCTCTTCTGGTTCCCGAGACCTCTCCTCAGGTCCGAACCCCTTCCAATCAACAAGAAAATATCGTTTCCCTCTAGTCCTCCTCATACCCAAGATCTCCTTGACCAAAAAGACATTAGAGGCATCAGCCACAGATGATGGAGGGACAGTCTTCCGAGAGAAACGATTCAGGACCAGTGGTTTCAGCAGCGAGACATGAAAGGAGTTCGGGATGCGCATGGTAGGTGGGAGCCAGAGTTTATAGGCCACCGGGTTAATGCGCCTAACGACCTTGAAAGGTCCCAAAAAGCGCGGTCCCAGTTTGTAACTTGGGATCATAAGGCGGACATATTTGGCCGACAGCCACACCTTCTCACCCGGGGAGAAGACTGGAGGAGGAATTCTTCTTTTATCTGCTTGAGCCTTCGTGCGCTCAGAAGCACGGAGCAGGGATTGGCGGGTCAGGGCCCAGATGGCCTTCATGTCCTGGACCAACACATCCGCTGCCGGGACTTCAGACAGGGATGCCAGCGGGAGAGGTGGGCGGGGATGCAGGCCGTACACGATGTAGAATGGGAGAGGCACCTGCGGACTCCGAGTCTAGGGAATTATGGGAAAATTCCGCCCATGGAAGCAAGTTGGACCAGTCATCCTGTCGCGCCGAGACAAAGTGGCGCAGGTAACTCCCCAGAACCTCATTGACTCTTTCCACCTGACCATTCATCTGGGGGTGGTAAGCCGAGGAGAAATCAAGCCTCACCTGGAGCTGCGAACAAAGGGCCCGCCAGAATTTAGAAATAAACTGGACCCCTCGATCTGAGACGATCTGCAGAGGAAACCCGTGCAAACGAAAAATGTGGTGAAAAAACAGCTCGGCCAGGCGCAGGGCGGAGGGCAGGCCTGGCAATGGGACAAAATGCGCCAATTTAGAAAAACGATCTGTGACCACCCAGACAACGGTGTTACCGGACGAAGGGGGAAGATCGGTTATAAAGTCCATCGCCACGTGAGACCATGGTTGGGTAGGGATGGGTAGTGGGTGCAAGAGACCCGCCGGTTTGTGACGAGGTGTCGGGTTGCGGGCACAGGAGGTCCAGGAATCGACAAATTCCCTGACATCCTTAGCGAGGTCCTGCCACCAATAGAACCGCAAGATCAGGAGAAACGTCTTGCGAGCACCGGGATGACAGGCCACCAATGAGCAGTGTCCCCACTTCAGGATACGTCTACGGAGCGCAGGGCTTACGTACGTCTTCCCAGCAGGACATTCCGGAGGTCGACAGGAGCTGTGGAGACAAGATGCTCTGGGGGGGGGATTATATGCTCTGGGGTCACTTCTTTACCAACCACGACCACGTCGGAGCGTCTGCCTTCACATTCTTTTCCGCGGGACGGAAGTGGATCTGGAAATTGAACCGGAGTCGCTGGGCCATCTGGAGGTTCTTGTGATCTGAATAGAGGCAGATGGGATGCCATGCACCTTCCAGTAGATAACGCCATTGCTCCAATGCCAGTTTGATGGCTAATAACTCCCGGTCTCCAATAGTGTAATTTCTTTCGGCCGGCAAGAATGTTTTGGGAAAGAAGCCACAAGTGACCGTTTTGCCCGTGGACCCCTTTTGCGTGAGGACTGCTCCAACTCCCACCAACAAGGCATCTACTTAGAGCGAGAAGGGTTTTGCGGGGTCTGGGAGTGACAGGATAGATGCAGTGGCAAAGGCAGTTTTTAGTTTAGTGAATGCTTCCTCATCCTCGGAGAGCCAGCTACATGGATTTGTGTTTTTCTTCGTGAGGGCCACAATGGAAGCCACCAGCGTGGAAAAGTGCGGGATGGACTGCCGGTAATAATTGCAGAAACCCAGGAACCGCTGTATGGCCCGAAGGCCAACTGGGTGTGGCCATTGCAACACGGCCGACAACTGGATGGACCCAGCCGACGGCTGGGTCCATCCGTAGGCCCTGGTCAGAGATGATGTAGCCCAGAAATGGAAGGCTAGCTTGATGAAAGAGGCACTTCCCTAGTTTGGCATACAGGCGGTTAGCTCGTAGGCACCTCAGAACCTGGCGAACGTGGACGTGGAGTCTCTAGGTCAGGAGTGTACACCAAGATGTCGTCCAGGTAGACCACGACACAGGCACAAAGGAGATCCCTGAAAATGGCATTCACGAACTCCTGGAGACAGCAGGCGCATTACACAGTCCAAATGGCATGACCAGGTACTCAAAGTCCCCGTCCCTGGTGTTAAAGGCCGTCTTCCATTCATCGTCATTACGGATTCGGACTAGATTGTAGGCCCCCCTCAAATCCAACTTGGTGAAGATCTTCGCACCCCGTAGGCGATCGAAGAGCTCAGTGATCAACGGTAGAGGGTACCGATTCTTCACCGTAATCTTGTTAAGACCCCGGTAATCGATGCAGGGCCATAAGGAACCGTCCTTCTTTTCCATGAAGAAGAATCCTGCACCCGCGGGCGAGGAGGACTTTCGTATAAACCCCTTCTGGAGATTTCCCCGTATATATTCCGACATGGCTTGTGTCTTGGGAACGGACAAGGGGTAGACTCTGCCCTGGGGAGGACTGGTACCCGGCAGCAGGTCGATAGAACAATCGTATGGGTGATGAGGAGGGAGGGTCTCCGCTTGCTTCTCAGAGAAAACATCGGCGAACTCCAGATATTCGGCAGGCAGGCCGGGCAACAACTCGCGAAGGGTCGAGCGAGAGCAGGAAAGCACCTGGCGAGGTGCCCCCCAGACAACGGCCCAGGCAATTAGGACCCCAGCGAGATACTTCACCAGACGTCCAGTCTAGTGTAGGAGAGTGGAGCCACAGGCACGGAAGTCCGAGGAGAACTGCCGAAGAGGAGCGAGGCAACACGTAGAAGGAGATCTTCTCCTTATGCAGGACTCCCACGTGGAGAGCTAGTGGCTTGGTGATGTACTGTATAGTTTCGCTTAGCAGCTCATCACTGACCAAGGAGATCGCCAGCGGCTTTTCCAGGCGGACCACCGGGAGACGATACCGCATTACTAAGGAGCGGTGGATAAAGTTCCCGGCTGAACCAGAGTCCAGGAAGGCCGAAACCTGAAACGCGAGTCCAGCATCAGTCACGACCTGTACCGGCATCATCAGGCGTGGAGAGGAGGAATTTGCACCTACGAAAGCCTCTCCCATGGAACCTAGGTGCGGGAGTTTCCCAAATTCTTGGGAAGTTGGGGACAATTCCACTGGAAGTGCTCTGCGCTGCCACAGTACAGGCACAAGTTTTTTAGCCGACTTCGGGGCAAATCCTGCTCCGTGAGCTGAGCCCGGTCAATCTGCATGGGTTCCTCAGAGGGGGTTGGTGACGGTTGCTCCGGAGGCCTCTAGAACACCGGTACCAGGCGTGGGAACCGGCGTGGTCAGGCTAACTTACGTTCTTGCCGAAGCACTTCTTCCCTTTCAGCAAAACGCACGTCGATGCGGGTGGCCAACCAGATCAAGTCGGTGAGGGAGGACGGGATGTCTCTCGCAGCCAACACATCCTTAACCTGAATGGAGAGCCCCTTCTTAAAGATGGCGCACAGAGCGGCCTCGTTCTAAGTTAACTCTGAGGCTAAGGTGCGGAACTGCACCGCGTAGTCTCCCACAGACGAATCCCCCTGGCGCTTCGGAATTCCCTGAGGAAAGCCTGTAGATTCGACGTTACCAGATCGTCCCTATCCCACAGAGGTGTGGCCCATGCCAGTGCCTTCTCAGAGAGCAGGCTAACCACGAATGCCACCTTTGATCGTTCGAACAGGAACTGGTCGGACATCAGCTCCACCTGCATTGAACATTGGGTGATGAATCCCCTGCAGAGTTTCGGGTCCGTTGTACTTAGACAGGAGCGATAGCTGGAGCTTAGGGCCCACCGGGGCCAGAGGAACCGCCGGAGCTGGAACAACTACAGGAGATGGCGCAGGTTGCTGCTGGGTGGCGATGAGCTGCTGCATCATGGTGGACAACTGCTTCAGCTGCTGCGCCTGTCGACCCAGTTGCTGTGACTGCTGGGCAACAATGGTCGTTAGGTCCGCCACACTGGGCAGTGGCACCTTGGCGGGATCCATGGCCGGATCTTACTGTAACGCACCAAGGTAGTGGATCCACTGGACCACTGCAAGCGATGGTGGAAGCCCACGCCAGGGAGCGGAATCTAAGTAGTTCCCGGCAAAGCGGGATGGACTTTCCCCTGCGGGAGTCTACCAGGTCGCTTCCACTGGCAGGACTTGCACGCAGTGGCGGCCAAGGGTAGGCATGGTACAGAATCGTCAGGCAGGCTCGTAGTCGGGGACAGGCGATAAGGTCAGGGCAGGCTCGTGGTCAAGGGACGTTGACAAGAAGTTACGGTACACGGTAATCAGGACAAGACTTCTCAGAACGCTTTCTCAATAGGCAATGGGCACTAAAGATCCGGCGAGGTTACTAGGAAGAGGCAGGCTTAAATAGGGGCAGCGTCCGGTAATAGCCAATTACCGGTGCGCTGGCCCTTTAAATTTAACACTACTGGCGCGCGCTCTCCCTAGGGAGCGGTACCACCCACGCCGAGGGACAAAGACAGCAGGAGCATGGCAGGGTAAGTGCACCTCTGGGCCAGCAGGGGAACGAGCGCGCCCATGACCCAACGTGCAGGATGCGGCGCAGCTCAGCAGCGGGGCATGGATGCGCCTGCAACCCGGGACGAGGGTCGCAGGGGCATCTGTGACAATCACTATAACTTGTTATATTATTACACTAGGAATGCATCCAGATCCTTTTTGAACTCTGTTAGTGAATTCACCAAGACAAGTTCCTGTGGCAGAGAGTTCCACAGTCTCACTGTTCTTACAGAAAAGAATCAATTTCTATGTTTATGTAGAAATATTCTTTCCTCTTGGCGTAGAGGATGCCCCTTTGTTCTGGATCTAATCTTGGGTATAAATAGATCTTGTGAGAGATCTCTATATTGATCTTTAATATATTTATACATATTTATTATGTCCCCCTGAAGCCGTCTTTTCCCTAAACTAAATAACCATAATCTTGCTAATCTTTCTGTGTACTGTAGTCCACCCAGTCCTTTTTAATATTTTTGTTACCCACCTTTGTACCTGTTCAAGCTCTACAATGTCTTTCCTGTGCACTGGTGCCCAAAACTGTACACAATATTGCATGTGTGGTCTGACCAGTGACTTGTATAATGGTAGAATGATGTTCTTATCATGTGCATCTATGCCCCTTTTAGTACACCCCATAATCCTATTTGCCTTTGCAGCCTCTGCCTGACACTGGCTGCTACAATTAAGTTTATTGTAACCTAGGATTCTCAAGTCCTTCTCCATGTCACTTTTACCCAGTGTTTTTCCATTTAACATGTAATCATGTAATGGATTTTTCCTCCTCATGTGCATAACCTTGCATTTATCTGTGTTAAACCCCATCTGCCACTTCTCTGCCCAGGCCTCCAACCTTTTCAGATCCCTTTGTAATAAACCATTGTCCTCTTACTTTATAGAGCTTAGTATCATCTGCAAAGAGTGATATTCTACTGTCCATGTGTAAGGTCATTAATGAATATATTAAAGAGAATAGGGCCCAATACTGACCCGTGTTACCCGACTAGTAACAGGGATCCAGTCCGAGTATGTACCATTAATCACCACCCTTTGATTCCTATCACTGAGCCAGTTACTTGTCCACTTGCAAACATTTTCCCCCAGTCCAAGTATTCTCATTTTATTCACCAACA
Source organism: Phyllomedusa bahiana (assembly GCA_025379985.1). NCBI lineage: Eukaryota > Metazoa > Chordata > Amphibia > Anura > Hylidae > Phyllomedusa > Phyllomedusa bahiana. The sequence continues at coordinate 47,390 of JAODAL010026349.1, read as the reverse complement.
TTTTATATGGCACAACATCAAATGCTTTAGAAAAATCTAGATATATGACATCCAATGCCTCATCCCGGTCAAGTCTAGAAAAAACCTCCTCATTAAAGCTGATAAGATTAATTTAGACCCATAAGCCCATGCTTATTTTCAGTGAGATACTCCAGGATAGCATCTCTTAGAAAACCCTCAAACATTTCACCCACAACAGAGGTTAAACTTACCGGCCTATAGTTTCCAGGATCACTTTTTGACCCCTTTTTGAATATTGGCACCACATTTGCTATGCGCCAATCATACCCCGTTATTATATAGTCCATAAATATTAAGAATAGTCTATCACATTACTTATTTCCCTTAGGACATGGGGGTGTTTGCCATCAGGACCCGATGATTTGTCGATATTAATTTTCTTAAGGTGGAGCTGCACTTCATCCCTCTCTTCATCAACAGGAAGGTCATTTTCCTCGGTAAATACAGTGGAGAAAAAATTGTTAGATTTGCTTTCTTCTCATCATCCTCTACAATACCTCCTTCACTACTCATCATTATGAGGAAGAAGCCATCAGACTTTGGAAGCAATTTATTGTAGAGGATATTGTGGGGAAAATGTTGAAAAAAAAACAAAAATGAAATAAAAATAATTCCTAGAAATTTACTTTTAAAAGAAAAGAAAAATCTAAATACCGGAAAAATAGGAATTTCTGAGGAAATAACTAGTCTTCCGATTGTGATTCAATATCTTTATCATAGCAATATTTTCAAAAGAATTATACAAAAACAATTGGTATCTTCTGAAAAGGATAAAATGGGTGGGGGAAATTTATTTACCAGATGTTCCAAAGTATTTTTTAAAAGAGCTCGTAACTTGGGAAACATGTTAGCCCCACTATACGTTCTAATAAGTTTGGGAATTGAAAGAGTGAATGAAGTACATAAAGGATTTTTTCCATGCGGAAAATGTTACGCTTGTAAAAACTGTAATATGAGTAGTAAAAACAAAATGGTAGACTTCTCCAACGGAATGGAAAGGTTTAAAATAAAACACTTCATAACCTGTCAATCAAAAGGCGTAATATATGCTATAAAAGTGCCCATGCGGAAAAATATATGTGGGCAGAACTAAACGATTATTAGCCACTCGCATGAGGGAGCATGTATACAATATAAGAAGAGGCTATCTGGGACACCCATTATCAAAACACTTTAAAGTTCTACATCAAAATTCATTAGTAAATACTGTCTTTTTTGGCATCGAGAGTGTGAAACTGGACTGGCGAAAGGGTGATCTAATAAGTAAGAGGTTCAGAGCAGAAACAAGGTGGATTTTTAATTTGAATTCCCAAATACCAAACGGTTTGAATTCAGATATTGAACTATTTGCGTTTTAAGGTTGTTTATTTAAAAAAAAAAAAAATCAATCTGAGAATTTTTCCTTTCTTTCTCTCTCCCCTCTTTTTCCTTTTTTCTGTTGGGATTTGAAATGGGGACAGCATTCCAGTGATTGTTTTAATCCTTTGCACATTAATGTGCATATTGTTGTTTTTTATTGCAGCATTATTTATTGTGTTTACTATTTTGTTTTATGAGGTAGAATATATTAAAGGTTAGGGAAATGTATTCTTGATTGTCTTTTAAGTAACATCATCTGTAACAAACAGGGTGTGGCACAGATATAAGGCCCAGACTAAGCCAGGCACTATACCCTCAAGAAGAAGATCGTTATTCTCTGAAACGCGTAGGTCTTGTATGCCTGCTCGGCTTTCGTTAGCTACAGCCTTAGTGACGTCACTCTAGTCTGTCAGCCTGTATGTGTGGATCCCGCACGCTGCCGGCCGGAGCGTATTAGCGGTGAACACACCACACCGTTTGTATGTTTTTTATATATTATTTTTGACAAATCCACCAACTGAAGATTGAAGTGGACAGAAACCTGGATTAGTGCGAGGCTCCTGGCTGTGTGAGCATCCAGTGAGAATCTCTGGGGAAGTGGTGGCACTATTACCGGTGTGTTTTAAAATGTTTTATACTATTTGCATGGGGGTTGCATATTTTGGAATAAGATAAATAGTGGACTGCTTTTGATTAAGTTTTAACCATATACAGCGAACAGAGCGCTATCGTCTTTAATATAAATATATATATATATATATATATATATATATATACTTTTTATTTCTATTAGAGGATTGCAGCAGGAGATTTCCTCTGACGATCTTTGTGCAGCTTGTTCCCTGAAACACCTGGCGCTTGTATCTAAAGTAGTAGTTAGTTTCTATGTCCTATGCTGGGACTGAAAGGTAGTGCGAACCGAAATGTTACAGTGCATACACATAAGTTCAAGAACATTACACAGTCCATTGAGACACTCCCCCTCCTCCCACAATAAAAAATGATAGCCCTTGTGTAATCTAGGTCCTTTTTGTTGCCCATTTCCAGATAACCCTGCAAAAAATGTCTACAACATAATTTCCAAGCAGTACATCAGCGAGCAGATTATCCCTTACCCCCATTATGTGCTTAATGGATCCTTCTCCCTAGTCAGGAGTCAATTAGTCAACAGGCACCTTGCGTTTCTCTTCTCCATATGAGACTCCATTGGAAAACTCTGCTACTGAATCTATCTGCTGACAGTTGCCCACCTCCTCTGGAAAGTGTGTAGCATTGGGTTTATCACTTGGGTTTTTGGCATGGTTGACACAGAGGCTAATCTCTTTGATATAGGCAAACTGCTTAGAAATGTCCTAGAGAACCAGATTTACATCAGTTTTGTGAACCCAAACTCATTATCCCAAAGAGCATTTGGGAAGCTTGTGGGAGCGAGAGGCATAGGTGTAACTTTAGGGGGGTACGGAGGGGACTGGTCCCCCCCCACTTTTTTCTGGGTGGGGGACGGTCCCCAACACTTTTTAGCCACTTCAATAAAAAATAATCCATATGAAAGCATGAGAATACGGTAAGTGGGGAGAGCAGAGTAAAGAGGAGGAAGAAGTTAGCCCTTTGCCTCCTATATTTCTGTACATCTTGGGGGACAGAGTAGGTGGCAGCCTCAAGTGTCAGTTCAGAGTGAGAGCAGCGCTGATTGGTGGAGCAGGAGTCAGCAGGGGCTGCTTAAAGGGGTTTTTGCCAGGACGTGAGTTACTTACCTCCTTATCAGCATGGGAGTAGAATATCAACAAATCATGCTGAGTCATGAAGGCTGCAGGGGTGAGAGGGAGGGGGTGAGCAGAGAGTGAGGAATAAGGGAGCGTCTCAAAACTTAACTCAAATAATAACTTTACAACAGTGGTTTGTCTATGCAGCAGACAGACTCATACACTGCTCTTTCTACCCAGCCCCTTGAAGCACATTCATTTTCCCGGTCTTCAGATAGGAAATGTTTCTCGCAAGCGCGGCCTGTCAGCTCCTCTGGTCGTGTCTAATGCAAGCTTTCAGGGGGATTGAGAAATGCTGTAGCTTTCACAGGCTTCACTTTTTGTTATCACATATATTTAGAAAAGTGATTAAATACCCATTTTGGAGGATCCCACGTCAACATTACATTGTGGCAAAACCCCTTTAACCAATCAGAACGCTGCTCACAGTCCAGCATACTCTGTATTTTGGGCTGTATCTTTCCCTCCCATTGTATACCACTTCCCTTATGCTCAGCCCTTATCAGAGAAGCCCTTGCCAAATGCCAACTGCACCAGACTACAGGAGACAGGTAAGCAGGGCCGTCTCTTCCATTGGGCCAGGTAGGCCATTGCCCGGGGGGCCCACGATCTCAGGGGGCCCTCCCGGGCAGCCGACTATCCTGCCCGGTGGAGAGACAGCCAGGCTCTGCCCGTTACCAGCCAGGATCCGGGCCGCAGCGCCGGCTCGGAGCGTCGCCAGGGGAGGCTGGGGTTTCCGTCTTGCGGGCCCCGAGTACCGGCGCCGGTCTGTGGCCCCCTCATCACATGGCTGCATGGCTGGGTCACAGCTGGGATCTTCTGCTCCCGTCTGTTCAGCTCCCAGGAGGCCGCGGGGCAGGCGCGCGATGTGATGACGTCATCGCGCGCCTGCTCCGCGGCCCCCACTTGGGTGAGAGCGGCCACCGGCTCCGGACGAGGACAAGATAGAAGAGGAAGCAGAGACATCAGGTGAGTAAGATTTTTATTTTTATTTTTTTAACTACTGGCTCTGCCTAACAACATACTGCCCTGCCTACCACCTATATACTGCCCTGCCTACCACCTATATACTGCCCTGCTTGCTACCTATATACAGCCCTGCCTACCACCTATATACTGCCGTGCCTGCTACCTATATACTGCCCCAGCCTCCCACCTATATATTGCCCTGCCTGCCACCTATATACTGCCCTGCCTACCACCTATATATTGCCCTGCCTGCCACCTATATACTGCCATGCCTACTACCTATATACTGCCCTGCTTACCACCTATATATTGCCCTGACTGCCACCTATATACTGCCGTGCCTGCCACCTATATACTGCCCTGCCTACCACCTATGTATTGCCCTGCCTACCACCTATATACTGCCCTGCCTGCCAGTTATATACTGCCCTGTATGCCACCTATATACTGCCCTGCCTACCACCTATATACTGCCCTGTCTGCTACCTATATATATACTGCCCTGCCTACCACCTATATACTGCCCTGTCTTCTACCTATATACTACCCTGCCTACCACTTATATACTGCCCTGCCTGGCTATATACTGCCCTGCCTACCAATATACTGCACTGCCTACCAATATACTGCTCTGCCTACCAATATACTTCTCTGCCTGCCTTATATACTGGCCCTGCCTGCCTTATACGTGGCCCTATTCTTTTATATGGGGTTTAATACAGGAGGGGCCTACAATCTATGGCGGAGATATTTACAGGGGGCCTAAAATCTACAGGGGGGGGGGGGCTATAAACCTACCTACAGGGGGCAGCATATTTACCTACAGTGAGCCGGGTTCCCTTACCTACTTAATGGTGGGGCAGCCATTCCCTACCTACTTACTAGATGTGGGGCGCCCATAACTGAGGTGGGAATCGGTAGCAATGTGCTGATAAAGTGAGGATTGTAAGATGTTTGTGTGTTACATTCTGCAGGGACGAGCTGCGGCCGGGAGATGTCGTCATGGTGCTCTGGACGGAAGGAGAGGAAAAGGGAAAAGAACAACTGATCAGAGAGGACGTCTCTGGTGAGTCCCTGGTGTCGGGTTTTTTTTTGCTTCTTATTTGATTGAGCTGTGTTTTTCTGTCATGTTTAAAGGTGACCGGAGCTGGGGAATGTTTATATTTTGTTTCTTTGAGTTAGGGGTTTTTTTTTTTTTTTGGGGGGGGGGGGGGGGCAGTAACCTCTCTGCCCCGGGCCCGCCCAGGGCCTCACCCCTTCTGCCCATTTGTGCTGTTATGACGGCCCTGCAGGTAAGGAGGGAACAAGGGAGCTAGGCGTTGTATGTGCATGTGAGTAGGGTATGTACTGTATATGTGAGATTTTGTATATTTCTGTACAGACTTGTGTCTAGCCGTGTCACGTCTTCCCCCCCACTTACGCGCCGGGGAAAATGAAAGTGAATTTGGGGCCATCCCCGCAGCATTTTAGGGAAATACGGACTGGCGGTGCATTAATATCTAAAACCCCTGGGATATAGCAGAGCACACAGTATCTCAGTTATACGCTGTGTGAAAATAACTTAGGGTACGTTCACACAAAAGATATGAATGCTGTTCTGGGACGGATTCATGCTGGGTCTGCCCAGAACCAGCATCCAATCTGACAGGAAAACCCATTTACAATTTAAACCCCATGTAAAATTTAGTGCTTTGTTTAGATGACACTGGGTTTTAAATTTAGAATTTTCAGAGGTGTACTGTCAGCGCCCACACAGGAATTTTCTCAAGGTGTTTTATGCACTAACAGCACTAAGGAATAGAGGGGAAAGTTGGATCACTTGGTCGTCTGGGAAATTTCCCGCGTTTGCAAGCGCCAAATTTCCAACAAGCAAACGACACTGTCGGTGCTGAAAAACCGTCATGTAAACTCATCCTAAGGCTATGTTTACACTGCACAGAAAAATGTCCGTTTTTTCAGCGTCTTTCATTTTTCTAAAAACGCTGGAAAAACAACTGTAATCATCTCCCATAGACTTCTACTGTAAAAACCTCCTGCTGTCTACACGGAGCTTCTTTTTTCTGCTCGTTTTTTTTTTTACAAGTCGTCTTTTGCAACATGCTCTAAAAAACGGCAGAACAGGGCAGAAAATTTACTACAGGAGTCTATGAAAAGCGCCGGACGTCTTTTGGCACATTTTTTGGTGCGTTATCGCAGCGTTTTTTGGCGCAATTTTTCGATGAAAACCCTCCCAGGAGACCCAAGTTCCACCTATAGTGGGTGTTAATAAACGTTATACCTGATCAAATCTGCATACAAGTGTCTGATGAGTCCTTTTCTGTACCTTTTGTAATAAAATGATCATGCTTTGGTCGCTAACGATTTTTGCGCAATTCATATTTTTTTTAATGGACTTTGGCGCCAGAATCCATTTTTTATGGATTTTGGTGCTAAAACCTTTTCTTAAATATTTTCCCCCTATAAAGTTATTTTCGCTTCTACGCCAAAAAAACGTTTTTTTTTTTTGGGTTTTGGGGCAAGAAATCCGTTTTTTTGCCGGGGTTTTTGGTGCTAAAATCTTTTTATTAACATATTTTGCCACTAATAAAGTTATCTCGCTTCTGATGCTATAAATAAGTTTTTTATGGATTTTGGTACCAGAATCCGTTTTTTGACGGATTTTGGTGCTAAAATCCTTTTCTTAACACGTTTCTTAATACATTTTTTATAGATTTCGGCCAGATTACGTTTTTTTACGGATTTTGGTGCTAAAATTCATATCTTCACAGATTTTGGCGCTAATAAAGTGATCTCGCTTCTGACACTAAAAATAGTTTTTTTTTACGGAATTTGGCACAATAACGCGTTTTTTTGTAATTTTGCCGCAGCAGAACACAAAGGACAATGTGCTCAAAATGGCTACAGTGATCTAAAGGAAGTGACTACTTAACATGTTAACTCCATCTGTAGGTTGTAGTTTACATCCAATGGCTTAATTTGTGCATTTCATTAAAAAGCAGGGCAAAGACGCTTCAAAAAAACCTCCCAAAAAAAAAGAAAAGGCCCAAAAAACTGCCCTTTTTTCAGCTGCTTTTTTACAGGCAGTGGACAGAAAATCAGTTTCATGAACGTTTTTATTTTTTCGTTTTCCCGGTCGTTTTTTGTCCAAGCAGTGTAACATAGCCTAAGTGTTTGTGTTCTGTGTTCAATATATGTATATTATACACACAATTTCTGGGGTACCTTTTTCTAAAAGTAGTATCTGGGTACAGTGTATAATGTAATAATCTCTGGGGTATAGTCTAATATAATCTCTGTTGTACAGTGTGTAATCTAATCTCTGGGGTATAGTGGGTAATGTAGTAATCTCTGGGGTAAGGTGTGTAATGTAGTAATCTCTGGAGTACAGTGTGTAATGTAATCTCTGGAGTACAGTGTGTAATGTAATCTCTGGGGTACAGTGAATAATGCAGTAATATCAGGGGAATGGTGTGTAAACTAATCTCTAGGGTACAGTGAGTAATGTAATATCTGGTGTATGGTGGGTAATGTAGTAATCTCTGGGGTAAGGTGTATAATGTAGTAATCTCTGGAGTATCTCTGGGGTACAATGTGTAGTGTAATCTCTGGGTCAATGTGTGTAATATAATCTCTGGGGTACTGTGTGTATATAATCTCTGGGGTACGGTGTGTAATGTAATCTCTGGGGTACAATGTGTAATGTAATAATCTCTGGGGTACGGTGTGTAATGCAATATCTAAGGTACAATGTGTAATGTAATAATCTCTGTGGTACCGTGTGTAATGTATTCTCTGGGGTACGGTGTAATGTAATCTCTGGAGTACAGTGGATAATGTAATTCATTTCTAGGGTTCAGTGTGTAATATAATACATTTTTGGAGTACAGTGAATTATATTATTTCTTGAGTACAATGTGCAATTCATTTGTGAGGTGCAGTTAGTAATGTAATTTCTGTGGCTCCCATGTGTAATATAGTTCATTTCTGGGGTGCAGTAAGTTATGTCATTTCTGGTGTATGGTATGCAATAAAATAAATTTTGGGTTACAGTATGTGACATAAGTGATTCCTATGGGTACAATGAGATTGGGTTCTTTATTTTCCTTATTCTGTTGTGTATAACAAATTTAATGTAGTGATGGGGGTTAAGCGAATTTGCTGCATTGCACAACATTTTTTATTTCCATATAGAGGGGTAATATTATAGGGGGCTGGTTCAGTTTCATTGCCAAGGCTGCTTTTTAGTCCCAGTCCGGCTCTAAACTTCAGTAATTAGAGATCCACTCATAACCATACGGACTGCACCAAAAGTGTTTGCCATAAGGACTCTGCCCATACCTGCTGGGGGAGCTCACAGCACTCCCCCAGACCTACTAGCTGGGTTAGAGGGGGCCGCTTCACTGCTGGGAGAGGAGGGAAGAGAACGGAAGGGAGGGTAAGTGAAAGGGAAGGCGAGTGAAGGAGGGAAAGAGGGATAGGAAGATGGGGGACGAGAGGCAAAATTGGTCCCCCCCCCACTTTTTGAACCAAAGTTACGCCCCTGGCGAGAGGATACATCTGCATATATACGGTCATTCACCTTCACTACGCTGGTTTGTGTAGGGCTTTGCCAAGTTTTTGATCAGTTTTCCACATACCTATCTGCCAGATGGGCTGAATCCTCCAGTGTCTGGGGTTCTCGATGCATCACCCATTCTATCACTACCAGTGGACATCTCTTCTTCTGGAATAACTGCCAGAGTTCCTCAAATGCCTGAGTTTCAGAGGTTCAGGACATGGGATAGCTTCTTGATAAACTCCAAATAGGTGCTCTGAGTCCCCTTAAAGGGAACCTGTCACATAGGTTGTGCCCCCCTTGCTGAGGGCAGCACAAGCTAGTGTCAGACATGCTGTTTCCAGCACTGTGTCCCTTATTCTGTAAGATGCTGTAGTTTTAGAGCATTTAATGCTCAAATCTTATTCATGAGAGCAGGTTAGCTCTCCACCCACCAAAGGCTAGCTCCCCACTGACAGTTATTCACATGTTTCTAACTATTCAAAGTAATAGGTTTGTCAGTTGAGGTGGGCGGGGCTAGCCTCCAATGGCCGGGTTTGAAAAAAAAACTGACACTGAAGGACTCATTCGAATGACCTTCTGGCTGAAAACTGCAGATTTGAGCATTAAATACACAAAAACTACAGCATCTTACAGAATAAGGGACACAGCACTGGAAACAGCAGGTCTGACACTAGCTTGTTCTGCCCTCAGCCAAGGGGCCAAAAACTATGTGACAGGTTCTCTTTAAGTAGGTTACGAAAACTCTGTCTATAATACCCTGGTGTGATAACATAACATGCTAACCAGGCTTGTTTAACCTCCTCATAGTCCAGTTGCTGCTGTGACAATCCATATTGTGATCCTCAATCGAGACAGCTGGATGGGGATGAGATAGTTCCAATACAAAATGACCATCCAGCGTGACTGAATAAAAGCAGTTATTTTATTTGTAATAAGCCATAAGCAAACTGCTAAAAGGTGCAGGTAAATAGAAAATACGCTTACGCGTTTCAAATCACTCAAAGGTTTGGCTGTGATCAAGAACCATTGAGTGGTTTGCTTATGGCTTATTTTAAATAAAATACCTGCTTTTATTCAATCACACTGGATGGTCACTTTATATTGGAACTATATCAAGCACTGCAAGCCGACAGTTTATCCAGGCGGGAAGAAACCAATGGCAGGAGGAGAACTGTTACTTGGAAGCTAAACACATGCATGCCAAGAAAGGGTGAGCTGATCTTCTTTCTCTTTATTAATTGGTTGGGGATGAGAGATGGCCCCCACTGTGGAAGATGAGTCTGAAGCAGCATTCTGTGTCAGGAGATGTAAATTAATTTTTGTGTTAATGCCAGTGAGTGAGAGGGAATGTTTAGTGTAACTTGTGTAGGAAGCAATCCTGGAGTTAGAGACAGATAGAGAGAGATGGTGTCAGCTGAGTGGTCAATAGGGAGCTGACAGGAGAGGAACCAGAAAGACAGTGAGAAGTGATACTGTCAGCCCTGCAGTGAGAGGTGGTTGGTGTGAGGAAGCAGATTCCTGTGGGCTTCTGGTCCAGGCTCCAGTGTGGTGCTGTTCATGTAAATAGTTGCTGGACATGTTCATAGTTAGGTTGTAAAGAAAAGAGAAGGGGAGACCCCAGTCCCTGTTGACCCTTGGAGCAAGAAGGGCAGAGCTGTGACACTGGCAGGAACAGAGTGACTGAATAGAGCGTTGCTCCTATGAAGCGAATCTCCAGAAAGAGGTTCATAGATATTGTACGAAGAGGCCTTAAGGAAGGCCACCCTGGGCCTGACCTCTACGCCACAGACAAACATGGACAGAAAGGCTTCTTGGGAGGTGTGGGGTCAACCACAGAAAGTTCCCCAGTGAAAGTGTGGCTGCAAAGAGAAAATGTAACCTTGGCTGTTTTCAGGGTGTCACTAGGTAGTTTTATCCAGGGCTTGTGCCCCAGATAAAACTGTTGGTGGCCTGAACCTTGCCGGGTTCCAGGCCGCTGCCGTGGGCCTGGAGTGCTGACTGTCTCTTCTACTGGACGTACATACAATTGAAAGCTTCCGCGGAGCAGAGGGCGAGTGCTCCCTGTTACACAGAGTACTCTGGTGAGTTGCAAGTAGGCTTGCGGTCCTCCGGAGTATCCGGTGCAGGCGGCATAAGACGTCATCACGCTGCCTGTGCGGCATAACTGCAGCTAAGTTATGGCTCTGGGAAGGTGGAGAGGAAAAAACAAATGTGAAAAAAATTGGCATGGTCATTAAAGGGTTAAAATATCCAAATAAAAAGTTAAACTATCATTGGAATGACATGCATTCTTTTTTATTATCAATAGTTTCTTCGCTTGATACTGTACATGTGTTTTAAAGGGTGAGCTTTCATAGCAGCCAATGAAGACCCCAAAGTCCATGACTTTTAGACGGAATGGCACAATGCCATGGTCAAGTCGTTTAGTGGGACTAAAAAGAAAGTCAACCAGAATGTAAAAAATGACAAAAAAATTATTATGTAATTATGTAAAAAATAAAAAATCTAAAAAGTACTAGATTATAAAACTGATGCATTATTTATCCCGGAAAGGAAACACAAAATAATTCATACAAAATAATAAAGTTAATATGCATAGTATTACACAACTATGTCTAAAACTGTGCCATTAAAAATTCAATTCATTCTCCAAAAACAAGCCCTCAAACAGCTATGATGATGGAAATAAGAAAACAAAAATTACAGTTCTCAAAATGCAACACAAACAAAAAAATTGGGGTCAAAAATAGTGAAACAAAAAAAAAAATTATAAACATTTAGTATCATCGGATTTGAAAATTAATACCGCTAACATGTCATTTGTACCATGTGGTGACCATCATATAAAAAAAGCTCCAAAAACAATTATAGAATTTCTTCACCACATCGCAAAAAAAAAAACAATTTTATATACAAAAAAATGTAGCCCAAAATGGTGTCACAAAACCAAACACATTCTATAAATACATCTTACTAGGTAGAAAAATTAAGTAAGAATATAATCATCTTTATTTAAATAGCGCCAACAAATTGAGCAGCAATTTTAATGCAGAGAGTTCACAGATAAACTCATGCATTATACAGTAACTAATGTATGCATAGTTCAAAGAAGAGGTATCAAGGCATTGCTCACCAGTTATCACTGTAAAATGCAGAAAAAACATAGCCACAAACAGTTGCCATTTTAGGGGGGTTTATACAATGCAGTAAAGATGCGACAAACATGTACAGAATGTGGCAATGGCAGCAAAGTAAGGAATGGCAGAGACTGCTGAAGCCCTTTGCGCATAGCCTTGCTGCTTGCATAAGTCTTATTTGAGTGTAAAGGTGTAAGAATAATTATAGAGATAACCCCACAGAATTATCTTGTTTTTTCAAACCACATATAAATAATTCAGTACAAATCGAAACCATTTAATAAAAACACTACAAAACTGAATAGCGTTATCAAAAAGGCAGATTTAATCAGGATATACAAATGTGGAAGGAGGAAAATAAAGTATATAAAATTGTAAAAAGAAACATTACCTTGTATCTATATGAATTGTTTTGGGCACAAGCGTGGCATCCTTATGACACCAGACAAACAAGCAACTCTTTTACTGTTTTGCATGCATAGATAAGTTTATGATCGATGTTTGAGTAGGAAATTTTTTCAAGCATAACTTTCGAAAAGGTCTGTTTAAAAATAGGATGTGTTCTCATCTGTGGTGGTCTTTACCTATAGATTACCCCCATAAATATGTTTAAAGGGGGTTTTTTGATTTTTAACATTTATTGGCTTATTTCTATCGATGACCATGAGAACAACAAAACTGTGTCACTTAGGTCCCATTAACATCACATTTTGGGGCAGATACCTGAGTTACCTTAAAAAAAAAAAAAGGAAAACCGACATATACCCAGCAGACAAAAGGGGCCTATGAAAGGACAAGTTGTCTCTTGAACTGTGTGTGCTCTATTTCTCATCAGTAGACACTTTACATGCTGGACACAAAAGCATAGTCTGCTGCGATTTTGTATCTGGCACACAAAGTGTACACAAATGTGAAATAGAGCATTTCTACAGCAGTGTCTGGTGTTGCACTTTCAAGTTTTTTGATACTTTCCTTACCATATTATCAAATAGCCTTTTGGAGGTCCCAGTAATAGACTTCCCATAAATTTGTGATGATTGGGGCTCTTTCTGCTGGGATCTCCAACAATTCTAAAAAAAAAATAGTTCTTTAACACTAAAAAACCACCAAAAAGTACCCCCAGTGGCGAAATTTTAAGTTTTTTTTTTCTACAAGACAAAAAAATTCACATAACCAAAATTATTTGGTTACTAAGTTACAGTACTGGTCCCTTAAGAGCCATTCTCCAGGGTGAGGTGATGTAAGGACACCGATTAATGGAAATTTTTTTTTTCAGCCGGGGTAAAACTAGGGAAAAACATTGTGATTATCTTTCTCACTCTGGAAATCTGAAATAAGTGATAGGCAGAGGTCTGATCTTAAGGCTAGTCATTAACATTTGGCTGATAATACCTGTACAGAAGATCAAGATAAAAAAATTCTTCCATTGGCCTCACTATTCAGATAATAACTCTGATTACACGTATACCAGGTTTTAAAGCTTAGCTTTTGTTCTATGATGTCTTTTAACTTGTACCCATGTGGTAACCATATACACTTACAGTACACTTCGCTTTCAAAATTATTTCAGTTTGGAGTACCGTAACTTAAAATGGTTGCTTGAGGTCCCCACACCACGTACTGCTTCAGAGAGCATAACATAGCATCCAAAAATCTGGGGTCTCTGTACTCTATTTTGCCTCTTTTCTGCATGAGGGTTGGTCTCCTGATTAATATGAACTCTAAATCTCTTAAACCCATCCCTTTGGATCTGTCATTCAACCTTTCACAATTCACTGCTCTGTTGAAACAGAAAACCATCAAAATTCTGAAATCCGCCATTGAAGTGAATGGGGAAGAAAATGTAATGTAACGCTTAAGCAATGAAAAAGCTATATAATCCATTAGTATATATATTATATTAATTGCATAAGGTCGTAAATTCAGCTCATTCATCTTGTGGCACAAAGATTCCATGGAACCCATAAGGCATTTGGACAGGAACTTCAGCCCGGCCAATCTCTTTCATGTCTTTGGCATCCAAGATAAGTAAAAAAGTTGTTTTGTCCTGGAAATTAACAAAAAAGTACAAGTTAGCAAAGATTATTTACCAGTGGGACAAGCTTTCATTTCTGTTCAGGGCAGGAGACAGACACCATGGTCAGTCCCTCCAGTTTAGCATGTTGTCCAATATAAAAAATTTTAAAATTAAATTTAATTGCATTAAAAGAGAACCTTTACATAGGTTATCCCCCCCTTGCTGAGGACGCACAAGTAGTGACAGACCTCTGTTTCCAGGTTGCCCTTTTTTGAAAGGTGGGGTTTTAGAGTATTTAAGCTCAAATCTGCATTTTCGCCAGAAAAGAATCATGAAAAGAGCCCTTTTTTTTTTCCCCCCCCCACCTGAGGTAGCCCCCCCCCACCTCAACGATAAACCTAAACTTTTAACTGCCAGGTGGGGGGGGCTAGCCTTTGGTGGGCGGGGGTAACCCCTCTCAGAAGAATTTTAGCATTAAATGCTTAAAACTCAACCCTTTTCAAAAATGGTTGTTCACAAGCGTTTTTTTGATCCGTTTTGGATCCGCTTTTTGGACCCAAAACGGAACCAAAAAACCATCAAAAATGACATGTGATTTTTCATTTTTGTTTTAATGTAAAACACCATCGCCCCCAAGAGTGATCCCAATGCGTTTTACTTGCACTCTTCGATGAAATTTTTAGATCTATTTTTAAAAAAATTTTTTTCTTGGTTTTTTTAAAAAAAATGGGGGCATTTTTGGGCCGAAAAAAAAGGGGAAAAAAAAAGCAACCCCACTTTTGGGTACGTGTTGGGTACGTTTTGGATGCGATTTTCGCATCTGAAAAAACGCATTGGATTAAAATTTGAATGTTTGTGATTTGAAAGGAAACGCATTGACAAACGGATCCAACAAACGCATCCAAAAACGCATGAAAAACGTATCCAAAAACGCATTTGCAGATGCGTTTTTGGATACGTTTTTTGGATGCAGTTTTCAATGCGTTTTTCATGTAATGAAAAACAGATTTAAAAACGGTTCCAACACGCCGTGTGAACATTCCCTAAGGGACACAGCGCTGGGAACAGCATGTCTGACACTAGCTTGTGCTGTCCTCATCAAGGGGGGGCAGGTTCCCTTTAAAGAACACCCTCATCTAATCTTAGGAATTAGAGCATTATGAAACGCTAGGACACAGTATCCATTTGGTTGTTCAGCATCTAATTGGTTATTCTGTTTTCTTTTAATTCCACTCTCCCCTTTAATGGTGTCCTAGATTGGGATCATCTCTGCCTCTCTCTTGTTCTGGGCAAGGTTCTTTGTAGAGAACACAATTTTTCAGTCAAAGGCTGGGCTCACACCATGCTTGGGAAATACAGTGGGTACGGAAAGTATTCGGATCCCTTTATATTTTTCACTCTCTTTCATTGCAGTCATTTGGTGAGATCAAAAAAGTAATTTTTTTTTGCTGATTAATGTACACTCTGCACCCCCCCCCCATCTCGAAAGGAAAATAAACCCAAATGTAGATATTTTTGCAAATTTATTAAACAAGAAAAACTGAAATATCACAAGGTCTTAAATATTCAGACCCTTTGTCAGTATTGAGTAGAAGCACCTTTTGGTGTAAAAGCCCTGAATCTTCTTGGGAATGATGCAACAAGTTTTTCACACCTGGATTTGGGGATCCTCTGCCATTCTTCCTTGCAGATCCTCTCTAGTTCCCTCAGTTTGGATGGTGAACGATGGTTGACGCAAGAGACAGAAGAGCGCTTTGTTGAATTAAAGCCAAAAGCACAAAACTACGACCCCTAAAATTACTTCAGAGTTTAATGCAAGTTTAACAGAACCAGTATAAATTTGAGGGGCCCTAGTTTTTGTGTTTTTTTTCTTTTTTAATTTTGCTACGACTCAATAATTTTCTCTTCTGTCCCTTGCATCAAGCTTTGATTTTTGACTCCAGTTATTTCTGTCCGCAGTTGTTTTGATGCTCTTTGCAAACCGATGTGATCAATGAACAGTAGACCTTCACACACCCATCTATTCAACAACTCAGGTTAGACGTTCCTACTAGGTGCCCACCAACAATCATTCCGCATTTGAAACAGGTCTGATATTCCGTGTCCATAAAACAAACACAGGTAATGAACAGTGATATAATTACGTGACTGCGAGAAAAGGAGACTTTGTATAAATTTACATATGGTTGAGGTTGAGAACCTTCTAATTCTTTGTGATGTACTTTTAAGAATTTTTAGCAAAATGGTAGTTTACAAAAATGGAATATTACATGTGGTATCAATAAGGGAAGATCTCTCCTTAGGGAGAGCGCCATATCGTCGTGTGGAGATTCGAAATTGCCTTTTGCACTCCACTGAGTATCTGCATATCACAAGGCATTATGGGAAAGGAGCTGCGAAGCTCAAGTGCCCTCTAGTGGATGTAAAAAATCCTCAATTTGCTTTTGACCCAGATCTTCCCTTTCTGAGCCACTCATTGCCTCCCACTCAGCCAAGCCAGCATCGCTCTGCTCTGTACTGATGAGGGGCAAACACCCTGAAATGGTTGTCTACAGATGGGTGATGCTGGCTTGGCTAAATATCCCTTTTGCTTTCCAAAGACCCAGTGGGTCAAAAGCAAATTGAGTATTTGTTACATCCAATAGAGGGCGCTTGCGCTTCTCAGCTCATTTCCCATAATGCAATGTGGTATCAATGTCATGCTGAGAGTGTATCCTGTCACATGTTATAATCCATTATATAAAGATGCAGTGCTCTTCACACAAAGGCACCGTCTGCATGACCGTTTTATGTGTGTATGCTTGTGTCATATGCGGAACTGAACCAGGTAATTACCTACCTGCCTCGGTGAAACTACAGCAGAGAGGAGCACACCATCATCTTCACCACCTGAATGTGGACTGGGAATAAACACAGGCTCTGAGGGGTAGAAGCCATCTTCCTGCCAAACCTTAAAGCCAACACCATAGGCATGTCAATAAGAATGATGTGTACTAAAGACTGGGAAAATCAGTATTCAAGCTCTGTAAACTTTATATTGCTTTGGGTTTTTTTTCTTCATTATTATCGAAGAAACAAAGGGGGCCCTTTTGAAGTTTCTTCGAAGGGGTTTTTGTAGCCTTTGAAAAAAATCAAGCTCAGTTTTAAATTTTTTAAAGCTGCTTCAAAAATGAAAATAAATCTGTCTTTGTTGCCCATAGCAAAAAATGGGTTTCTGAAGCCTTTCAAAAGGGCCCCAAAGGTGTTCATCAACTAAATTAGGGGTTCGAGCATGTTTTTGAAGAACTGATAGGATACGTCTAGTGGACAAACTGAAAAAGAGAGAAAAAGCCTAAAAAGGTTGATGAAGGCAGTAGACATCTAAAAATGTAAAGAGACGGAAGTAATTTTTTGCCCCAAAAAGATTTTTAGGGTACAAAGGTTTCCCCCAACTTGGGGGGGGGTTACAAGTTTAGTTTTAAAAACTCTAGGCAAAGGTAAATGAATACTATTACCAAATACACTGCTGTTTTGATTTTGCTTCCTTTTAGAGCTAGAGGAGTTTATTTCCTGCTTGTGTACACAAGCTTTCTAGGCTACTAACCATTTCTCTCTTCTCTTTTAGTCCCTTTGGTTGGGATGGTGACATTACCCCCGTGTTTTTTGGCCACGTACAGGAGTTGTTTTCTTTGTTATGACAAACCCTTAACTATTTAGAGCTCTGTAGATTTTTGGTTCTGCTTTTTTGACCCCCCCATACGATGTCCTTTTAACAGGTTAGCTGGATTAGAGAGTGGTATCCCCAATCACCAGGAGAACCGCCCAAGTTTTCCGGGAAATTTGGGGCCCTAAAGTTGGTTGTGAAGAGCAGGCTCTGTGAAACAGCTTGGTGAGAAACCACCTTTAATTACCAGACACTCTTCTGCTTTCACAGCTGCTAAGAGGAAACTAGGCTGGCATATAAATACATAAATGAAGACTAACACACAAGCCAATCTGGCCATAGATACAAATATAATTAAAGGGGTCTCATGGTTTCTACACATAAAGGTTCATAATATAATGAAAAGTTATTTGGTTTCCTAAAATGTATGCGCTACTGCTTTATGGTTTTCAAAATTCTTATGTCAAGAAATTTTAAAAAGTACCATTGGAAAAAAATTTGGGTGAAAATTGTCTTGGGCATGTGTGGACACCAGATTTTTCCCCCCCCTTAAAAACTGCATCATCTGTGTGTCTTTAAAATAAAATTAAACATGATTTACAATTTTCAAACTGAACTTACTGGGAATTTTTTTTTTTATTTGCAAGAATTGTAACTTTTTTTTAAAAGTTTTTTTACCTGACATTTAAAATGTTTTCCCAATCAGTATACATTTTGGCAGAAAGGCAACTACAGTGGTACCTTGGTATAAGTCCGCTTTAGTGTAAATCCTGTTTGGACTCAAAAAACTTTCTTTGGTATACAATATTTGTTTCGAATAGGACTTGAGGTGGCGGCCCGGGGATGTCAGAAGGGCAAAAAGAGGAGTTTCAAAAAAACTTTACCCGGGTTTCGTAAGTGAGGTTTAAGGATTTAGCAGCCTTTTTGCTTTGGGGGTGAGCGTGTTTTGGGCCCACAACAACCCCTCTGAAACCGCCTCTTAACCCCTTGCAAAGTTGGCTTGTCTCCTGCGTGGAAAAAAAAACGACTTAAAAACCCAAAATCCAAAAAACTTTTTTTTCCCCTGTTGTCAAAACCCGCAAAAAAATCAGTTTTTTGGCGCGATTGTGTTTTTGGCGCTTTTTTACGCGTTTTACAGTTTTTTGATGCTGTTATCTCCCTTTTGCTGCTAAAAAATATATTTTTTTTTCTTTCAGATTCTGGCGTTACTAAAGTTCTCGCTTTTGTCGCAAAAAATACGCTTTTTTTACGAATTTTAGTGCTAAAATCCCTTTTTTTTTTTTTTACAGACTTTGGTATAAAAGTTTCATTTTTGATAAAAAAGGGTTTTTTTAGGAAATTTTTGCTAGGACATTTTTTTTTATGGATTTTGGCGTTAAAATCAGTTTTTTTTTCGGATCTTTGTTAAAAGCCCTATTTCCCCACAAAACCTTTCGCACCAAAAGTAAAAGAAGGGATTTTGCGAAAAAATCCGTTAAAAAAAAGGTTTTTTGCGGCAAAAAAAAGAACTGTTTAAGTCCAAAAATATGTAAAAAAAATTAAAAAAAAGGATTTTTAATCCCCAAAATCAAAAAAAGGTATTTTACGGAAAAAAAGGGATCCCTGTCTTAACGGAAAATCCGAAATAAATGATTTTTAGTGACAAACCCTTATTTATTAGCCCCAAATCAGTCAAAACCCCGTTAGCGAAAAAAGCAAGAAAACTTTTTAAAAGGGTACGAATAGGACCACGAATTGTATGCAAAATTGTGGGGAAATCCCTGTTTAAACCCATTTTAAAGGGATTTTAAATCTCTGGTGGTTTTAATTTAAACAAACAACAAAAGGCTATGAATTATTTTAAACAATTTTACTTTGTTTTTACCGGGTGTATATAAAAAATTTATATAAAAGAAACCTTTGGCAAAAAAATTATAATTTTAAAATCGAGGCAGATTAGCTTGGTGTTACGCCATTCCCTTGGGGGGGTTAAACTCCCAAGTTTGTCCCCCCAAAAGCTAAAAGAGGAGGAGTAATTTTTCATGTGCCAAAGGCGCAGCGCGTTTCGGAAAAAAAGTGGCCCATATTAGCATTCCATTACGTCCCCCCCCCCTTTTTTTTTACCAAGGGGGGAGGGAAGAGCAACCAGGGCAGCGCAGGTCCGAGGCGCTGTGTCCCGAGCGTTCAGCGACCCTTGCACTGCAGCGACCCCGGGGGAGCGCAAATCTCCCGGTCCGCTCGGCACTCCCAGGGGCCCTCCCCGGCGGGTTCGTTCGGTCTTGCGCTCCCCCGGGCGATCAGGGGAAGATTATTGCGGGCGGAGCGAGCGCCCCCAGCTCCCGAAATTTAAACTCGGAAAGGCCGAAGAGCTGCCTTCCGGGTCTCGGAAAGGCAGCGCGCGAGTATCACGGCCTGGCGGCTGATAATCACCGGCCTGTGCCAGAAGACCGGGGGGAGGTAAGCCCGGAGCAGCGGGGGGGGGGGGTGGTATTTGTATTTTTTATTTTTTAATAACCCTATTTCCCATCAAAGGGGGGCATAACCCGCCTATACCTATCTATGGAGGACTTACCTGCCCATACCTATTTTTGGGGGGCATACGCCCAACCAAATTTTGGGGTCATACCCGCCCTTTCCCTTTTATGGGGACATATACCGGCAAAACCATTATGGGGGAATTTACCTGCCTATTTCTATGGGGCATATACCGCCCTTACCCACAAGGGGGACTACCTGCCTAACCATTAGGAACATTACTGCCTATACCTTTTATGGGGGACATACCCGCCTATCCTATCAGGGGGGGCTTCCTGCCATCCTATCTATGGGGGACATATACCTGCCTATCCTATCTATGGGGGCATATATGCCATACCCCTTTTATGGGGGACATTCCCGCCTATACCTATCATGGGGGAAAACCTGCCTTATCTATTATGGGGGGGCATACCTGCCTATACCATTAGAAGGAAATTCCTGCCTATACCTATCTATGGGGGAAAACCTGCCCATACCTATTAGGGGGGGCTGCCTGCTATACTTCTATGGGGGGCCTTTCTGCCTTTATTATCTATGGGGGGCTACCTCCTAACCTATCTTGGGGGGTAACCCGCCCATCCTATTTTGGGGGGATATACCTCCTATACCTTCAGGGGGAAAATACCTGCCTATACCTTTATGGGGGGCATACCCGGCCATTCTATTTGGGGGGGCATACCTGCCCATCCTATTATGAAGGAAATATTCCTGCCTATACCCATTTGGGGACATACCGCCTTACCATTAGGGGGAAACCCGCCCTTTTTTTTCTTGGGGGAATACCCGCCTATATTATTATGGGGGGCATACTGCCCTTCTTATCTTTGGGGACATACCTGCCTATTTTTTATGGGGACATCTGCCTATACTTTAAAATGGGGGGGCATACCCGCCTTACCTATCTTTGGGGGGCTTTTTCCTGCCTATCCCTTTTATGGGGGGACTCCCGCCCATACCCATTATGGGGCTATACTGCCTTCCATCTTTGGAGGACAAATTTCCCGCCTAAACCTATTTGGGGGCTTACCTGGGTATCTTCTTGGGGAATTACTGCCTTTTTCCCATTTTTGGGGGACTAACTGCCTTACCTTTATGGGGGAATATGCCTATCCTACTTGGGGCATATACCCGCCTATCCATTATGGAGGCTAACCTGCCAATACCCATCTATGGGGGCATACCCGCCTATACCTTCTATGGGGGACATATGCTATACCTATTAGGGGGACATATACCTGCCCATACCCATTATGGGGGGCTATACTGCCTAAACCTATTTGGGGGACAACCCGCCCTTTTCTATCTATGGAGGACTTAGCCCATACCTTCTATGGGGGACTACCCGTATACCTATTAGGGGGACTATGCCTATACCCATTAAAGGGGGACATATACCTGCCTATACCCTTTATGGGGGAATTACTGCCTATACCCATTAGGGGGAATTTCCCGCCTATAACCTACTATGAAGGCTATACCCTGCCTATACCTATCTATGGGGGGGATTTACCGCCTATACCTATCTATGGGGGACATATGCCTTTTTTATCTAGAAGGAAAAATACCCCGCCTTACAACATTTGGGGGGCAACCGCCTTTAAAATTCTATGGGGGACATACCCCGCCTATACCCATCTTTGGGGACATACCCGCCTATACCTTCTTTGGGGGAATACCTGCCTATACTATTATGGGGAAACCTGTATCTTATTTGGGGGACATACCCGCCTATACCCATCTATGGGGGAAACCTGCCTATACCTATCTATGGGGGACAACCTCTTACTATCTATGGGGGGCATACCTGCCTTACCTTCATGGGGGGTACCGCCTTACTTATCTATGGGGGACATACCTGCCCTCCTATCTATGGGGGACTAACTGCCCTTTCCCTTTTAGGGGGGTATTACTGCCTAGGGGACATACCGCCTATTACCTGCTTGGGGAACAAATGCCCTTTAAATGCATGGGGGCAAAAACCTGCTATACCTGCTATGGGGGGCATATACCTGCCCATAATTTCTACCATAATAGACCTAAATGTACTAAAAATAATGGTCCGACTTTCCTCAAATTTAACTTAAGAAAAGAAAATACAGTCCCAACCCCTATGTAACCCGGGGGGCTGCCCGTTGTCTTTTCTTTTTTTAAGGGATGCGCTTTAGGAACACAAGCCTTTCTAAAAATTTTTCCCGATTTCACAGGTGCATATGAAACATTCACATGAAAAACAAAACTAAAAACTTCACAAAAATTAAAGCGTGAGACATTTTACAAATACAAGGAATTTTAAAAATACTACAAGAAACAAAGAAGTTAAAAGTTCATTTAGGCCTCTAGGGGCCCGCGTTGGGCTTTTCCTTGCAGCTTCAAGTTGCTGGGTTGTTTATCTCGCTGCGAAGACGGCTGTTGAGGTGGTCATGCTGTCGCGACTTTCCCGGGGCCTCCCCCTTTTATGCTTGAGAAAGGTGGAGGAACCCGGAAATGAAGAGCAGCAGTGCACACATTCTTGCAGTTGCAACACCCCTTTTGGCGAGATGAAAAAACGCCAGCAAAGGTGCAAGCGAAAGGAAAGAGCGCTTGAATTTTCAGCGTGAAAATTAATGGACTACTCCAGGTTGGAGAAAACAAACCGCAAGTTTTTTTCTATAAATGTTACTAAAGATGTCTAATACTTGCTTTTTTGCTTACATGGCTTTTTAAAAATTTAGATAAAAATTAAAAGGGAAAAAATTTTTAGGATATATTGTCCTAGGTTTTTGTACGGGAGTATCCCTTTAACAGTTTGAATAGGGGCTTTGAGGAAAGTCCCCTTACTACCCTTTTTCATGCGGTTTAATATGTTTAAAAAGGGTTTTTACTAATTTATAAAGTACCACTGTATTTCTAACAAATGGATATGTATTGATTGGTTCTGTGAATCAGCAATAAATGTTTTAAATGTGTTCTCTGCAGATGGTTGTTATCAGGACTCTGCACGTTGTTAATGTTGGCATGCTCTACAAAACTTCTTTCAGAATAAAATTTGGTAGAATTTTTTCTTAAAACAGGAAGATAAACTACAAAAAACTATTATAGCTCAGTTAAACAAAAAAACCCTTTAAAACGGAAAATCACTTAAAATGAACTTGCTTGAGCTCTTGGGGTCAAACACCCCTTTAACAAGGCACTTCCTACAGTTTCTGAAACCCAAGCCATGAAATTTTGATATTTTATGTTGTTTGGGAATGTTGAAGCAGGAAAATCGAGGCCTCCAATGTACTCGATTGTGTGATCATATAGGTTTTCAGGTGTACACCACAGCTAGAGAAACAGAACACAAATGTACTATGTATAGCAAACCTCACTATTGTCTAAGGTCCTGTTCATATCTGCATTGGAGCTTCAGATAGGAGCTTCCATCGCAGGTTACAGAAAAATCCTGAGAAGAAAATTGCAGCATGGACCATTGTTTTGTCCAGTAAAATGTCGGAAGTGAGAGGGAAACCTTACAGGCCCCATTGTAATTATTAGGGTCTGTTGGATGCCATTGGTTATCATCATATGATGGATCCATTACTGCCATCATTATCATTACTCTATTCCAAAGACTGGGCAGTACAACAAAAATTCTGATGCAAATGTGAACAAGCTCTGAAGATTATATCAGACTAATGCAAAAGAGGAAAACATCTGCCCGTCAGTAGTAATTTAACCGTATTAGTAACATTCCTGAAGAGATACAATGAAGTGCTGGATATCTAGCAAGAAACCACTTGTAGCATGCTATAGATTAAAAGACATGCTAAGTACATTGTGAGACTTGTAGGTATGAAGGTAATAGAAAGTGCTATAGTATGTTCTCCTCACTGTTTAAATCTTTACACTGTACTCCCAATCATGTTGGTCCTAAGGGCTTGAAATAAACCTGTGCAACATATGGCCTTGAAATCCAATGGACTTTTAGTGTCCAGCAATGGCCTGCAAAAGGATGGAGTTTATGTAAACCCGGCCCCAAAATGAATGGTGCTGCTTGGCTTGGAGCAGTCCAGGGACATTCATGGTGGTCTGGGGGTGTTCCCAGGCATTTTTATCACCCACATCCTGTCAAGTTGTACATGTCAGGTTAAAACAATTACATCTTTAATGTATCTCTCTTTGAAGAACAAAAACCTGCTGGCTGGGTCATACAACTGGCGCACTTTGACAAGTATAGCAGTTGTGCCTATGCAAATACTTGCAAGATGGTGGCTGTGATTCTCCATTTGCTTAAATAGAACTGTGCTGTAGTACCATACACAACCTACACAAACCACACTGTTTCTTGAGCAAAGCAGCCATGTTTTTCTAATCACATAAATCCTTTTAATAAATTACAAAATATATAGAAGCAAAAGTACCTTCCCGTCAGCTCTTTTCTCAGCTGTGGCAGTCGTATAGCTAAGAGGGTTGACGTTAATGTCATTTGGGGTCTCAGAGCTTACAGTCAGAGGAAGTACAAAGCGGCGTGGAAGAGACCTTGGAACTGAATGATACGCCTGTTAGAGCAAGAAAGAAAATAGATTTTTCATATCATAAAATGACAATGATAATTGCTTTAATAGTACCGTAGTAGGAAAATAATTTCCATCACTTATAAGGGTAGTTCACATACAGAATTTTTTGGAAAAGCTCCTCTGTAGTTAATGACTGTAGCTCCACTGCTTTTTTTGAAGTACCAACAACAGCCTTATGGAAAAATCAATCTTTATTACACCAAATAATACAAAACAATAACAATGAAACAATAAAAACCTAACAAAAAAATAAAATATACACAAACCACCCAACAGAAAAAGGCTACTACTCTCCACCATGTGTAAATAAGCTGAAGAAAATACATTTAGGCATTTAGGCCTGTCATCCTTTCTGTGATGTGATTGGACCAAAGTTTCTATATATATGTATACGTGTTCCCATCTGTGTTATTCCCCCTTGAGGAAGCGTTTGAGCGAAACGTGCGTCGGGGTTTGGCTCCTCTCCACACGTGGGTGGCTGGTTGGCTAAGTATGTTTTATATCGCATTAGTTCTTATATGCTTGTACTTCTTTGCCTAAATGTATTTTCTTCAGCTTATTTACTCATAGATGGTGGAGAGTAGTAGCCTTTTTCTGTTGGGTGGTTTGTGTATATTTTATTTTTTTGTTAGGTTTTTATTGTTTCATTGTTATTGTTTTGTATTATTTGGTGTAATAAAGATTGATTTTTCCATAAGGCTGTTTTTGGTATTTGTTTGTTATTTACCTTATGGTTTCAATATTGTTTGCCCGTTTTTTTGTAGGCTTATTGCTTTTTTTGAAGGCTAAGCCAAAAGTGAATTCCAGAGAAATAAGAGATATAGAGATAGGATTTATACTTCTTTGCACTGCATCCACTTCAGGCCCTGCAGCTGCATTTTTCCAAAACCTGCATTGTCTGAAATTAAAGTATACAGAGTCCACGATCCGGCTGCCCAGGGAAGCAATAAAAACACAGATGTATTCCAAAATCCAATGAAATCATCATGCAAGAGAACAGTGGAGCGATTTATGCCTGTCCAATGGCTTGGTGATTTTACTGCTTTTTTTAGACTCCATCCTAGTTATTAAGTCCTTATTTGGAGCAAGATACTAATAAGAGATGATACAAACAATGTAGAAAGACACTCCAGCTCACCTGCTGTAGAGTCTGAGAGTCACAGAAGGCGCATGTAACCTGCCAGCACACCCAAACCTGGAAAATGTATGAAACAGGAAATCCAGCCTTTCAGAATAAGATCCAGCAATTTATTGAGCAAAATTCACACGGAAGACAGGAAAACACGATAGCAAGCTGCTGATGCATTTCGGGCTAGATACTGCCCTTAATCATAGTAATGCAGCCCGTGCACAGAGAGAGGAGGTCCGGCTCCAGTCAGAGTATAAGTAAGTTTCAAACCAAGAACAGGCCTGAGGACCTGTTCTCCTTATTTCTGTGTGGGAGCCCCTGTGAAGTTCCCTGAGCTGCGTGGGGGGCCCCTGTGAAGGCCCCCGAGTTGTGTGGGGGCCCTTAATCTGTGTTGGGACCCCACTATCTACTTTCCTGTGACGGCCCCCACTACCTACCTGAGGGGGCCCTACTATCTACCTATCTACAGGAGGCCCACTATCTACCTACCTACGTGGGGCCCCACTATCTACGTACCTATGGGAGCCCACTATCTACCTACCTACCAGGGCATCAAGGAGGTAATCAAGACGCCTCAGCTGTATGGGGCTCTGAAATTTCTGATGGCAACCCTGACTGTAGTAACAAGAGCATTAAGCTGTTTGGAGACAGTCTTCTAGCCTTTAGATTCAACATGTTTGTTTATAATTTTCTTTCTAATCTCCTGAGACAACTCTCTCCCTAGCTTCCTTTGGTTTATATTCAGTGTGGTGCACAACATAACACCAAACAGCACATTAACCACACACCTTAGTGTCCCTATGGTCCATTTATTTTTAATTTTTTAGGTTTTCCATCATTTTTGTCCATGCCAGTTTAATTTTTTTTTTCAATTGAACCACAATTTATAAATTTATATTATATCTCTTTGTCAGAATTTAAGTGATTTCAGTGACTTTTGTGGGTTTTTCTTTTCCTTATTGGAAAGTAGGGGCGTAACTACGGGTGTAGCCAAACCCGTAGCATGCATCCGGGGCCCCCCGTGCGCTCAGGGGGGCCCGCGCCCCGGGGCAGCGCTCTGGTCTTCTGCTACCCCGGTAATGCCCGCTACTGTCCCACGCCGGCAGTGAACTTAACAGTTCACTGCGGCGGGGGGGGGAAAGCTGAGGGGCCCGGCACATGCTGCCTCTGAACCCCCGGGTCCTCTGGCCCCGAGGCGTTCAGAGGCGCGCTACAAGGGGGTAGCAGAGTGGAGCGACGATGCGCTTGCACTTTCCCCTGCCGCGCTCTGTGATCACGTGGGCGCGCGGCTGGTGACGTCACATCACGCGCCCGCCGGGTTTGAGCGCAGAGGCTGAAATGGAAAGTAGCAGACCGGATCTGAGCGAGCGGCGCATCGGGGGAGCGTGGACCGAGGTGAGTAAAACTATTTCTTTATTTTTACCTGCCCCTAACCCTGCCTATACACCCCTAGCCTGCCTAAAAAAAACCCTAAGCCTGCCGTATAACCCCTAAGCCTGCCTATACAGCCCCTAAGCCTGCCTTTAACCAGCTAAGCTGCCTATACAGCCCCCTAAGCTTGCCTATACAGCCCCCTAGCCTGCCAATACAGCCCCTAACCTGCCTATAAAACCCCCTAAAGCCTCCCTATAAACCCCCTAGGCCTCCACTATACACCCCCTAAGCCTCCTATACACCCCCTAAGCCTGCCTATACAGCCCCAAAGCCTGCCTAATACACCCCTAGCTGCCTATACAGCCCCTAGCCTGCCTGTACACCCCCTACCCTGCCTGTACACCACCAAAAGCATGACATAACCCCCTAAGCCTGTCTATAAACCCCCTAGGCCTCCTTACACCCCTATAAACCTGCCTTGTTACCCCCCTAAGCCTGCCTGTATACCCCCCCTAAGCCTCCCTGTATACCCCCTAAGCCTGCCTGTATCCCCAAACCCTAGCCTACCTGTATACCCCCCTAAGCTGCCGGGTGTACCCCCTAAGCCTGCCTTTATACCCCACCTTTGCCTTTATACCCCCCAGCTGCTAAAAGCCCCCCAGGTGCAGATAGCCCCCCCAGCCTGCCTAGATAGCCCCCTTTAAAGGCTGCCTGCTGAATAGCCCTATAGCTAACCGTGAAGCCTGTCTGCCTTAATAGCCCCTATAGCCCCCTAAAGCTTGCCTACCTTATAGCCCCAAAGCCTGCCTGTTAACTTATATGGGGTCCTTTAGCTACCTAAAACCCTACCTTATAGGGGCCCTATAGCCCCTCTAACCCTGTCTACTGTATGGCTCCATATAGCTACCTAAAACCCCTGCCTGCCTAAATGGACCCCTATAGCCGGGGGGAGGTGCTGAAAAGTCAGGATTCTAAGTTTATTTGTGTCTAAATCTCCAGGGACAAGTGGTCGGGAGATGTCAGATGGCGGGACTGGACCGGATGCAGAAAAAAAGGGGAAAGTCAACGACTCGTCAGAGAAACGTCAGCTGTGAGTCACAAAGATGTAACTAACTGTAATCCCCTTAATATGTTCTGCAGAGCCTGTGTACATGGTGTCTACCACTATATGGTCACTGTATGGAGGTAATATACAGTCTGCAGAGACTGTGTACACTGGTGTCTACCACTATATGGTCACTGTATGGTGGTTATATACAGTCTGCAGAGCCTGTGTACACTAGTATATACCACTATATGGCGGTACTATTGGTCTTTGTGATATGTAGAGTGAGGTATTTGCCCCTTGTCTTATCTACATTACCTAACAACATGTCCTGGTACATGGTCGTGGTCAGGGAGGCGAGCGAGGGGAGAGGGGGGGAGTAGGGTGCCCCATCCAAAAGTTTGCTTTGGGGCCCTGGCTTCTCTAGTTACGCCCCTGATTGGAAGGGTACCAAAACTTTGTCTGCGTATGTACAGGTATGTCCATATTATTGCCTATTTGTATGTTTCCTACTGTAGCCTCTGTATCTCCCTGGTTTCTGATTATTGTCTATAATGTAGCCTGTAAGGCCATATGCTTAGTACTAAAATACCTCATTCAAAGCTTTTCCAGATTTACGGAGATTTTGCAAGTTAAATAAATGAAGTATATCTCCATCATCCTGACAGCAGAGGTCGAGCACAATGCAGTCTTGGTCTTCATACGCATTGATTTGATGAAACATGGCAACTGCTTGAGTGTGAAATGGCACAGAGTGTAGCTAGATCAGAAAAGAGTAACATAACGTCAGATTATGATGATATGACAAGTATACACACACAAACATATTGAAAAAATGTTATCATTGTCACTATTCCTTAAGTGTGTCATTGTGCAACTTGTTATAAAATAGATGCGAGGAAAATCCTCTTATTGCATCTATAAGATAGTCTTTTAAAAAATATACTAAGACCACACCCGTGGTCTTAGTATATCTTCTTAGAGCAATATATCCCTGTATCTTCTTAGAACAATCCTCTTGGTTTTTTGAGTGTACATATCACCAGTTCCACAACAACCTTAGAGAAAGAGTTTACTGTCCTATAGGACAGTTCTGATCAGAGCACACTGCACACTCCCTTACAGCCTCCCAAACCTTATAGGGGTTTTGCCACAAAGTAAAATTGACGTGAGAAGTTTGAAAATTAAATAATAAACATTTTCACCATACATCATTATTAAAAATTCTGGACCGTTTTTGTTTTAGCTGCTCCTTTAGTTATCCATTGTTTACAGCTCATCTTCAGGGGATACGACCAGGGCTGAGAGCTCCTCAGTCCTGGTCGCACATGCTCAGACATCACCTCTCTTCTCAGGTAGCTACTGAGTGTTTAAACCCCAGGTGCTGTCACTCTACTCCTGTCCTTTGGACTAGTTAGTAATAAGTCAAACAGTGCAAATAAAAAAATAAACCTCAATGAGGTCTGTGCATTGAGAAAGAGGAAAAAAAGATCCACAGGTTAAGTTCCTGCAGGGATTTGAACCAAGGACCCTTGTGCTGTAAAGCAAAAATGTTACCTCTGAGCTACAGTGTAGCTACTTACAATTCTATACATAAACAGACCTTTCTTGGACTAGAGCACAGGTGTCAAACTGGCGGCCCTCCAGCTGTTGGGAAACTACAACTCCCATCATGCATTTGTATAATCTATAATAGTGGGCATGATGGGAGTTGTAGTTTCCCAACAGCTGGAGGGCCGCCAGTTTGACACACCTGGACTAGAGAGAGGAAGGGCCTGGTGATGTCATCCTGCTGGGGCACATGATATGCAATTCAAATAAATCACACACTCCCTCTTCTGAGCACACAGAGCTGAAGAGCTGGATGTAGGAGGTATGAAATAAGATCATGGCAAAACCCCTTTAAGGAGGTTATGGTGCTCACTCTAGGTCCCCAGAGCTGACTGTGCAGCCGGACTCTGTCGGGTCACCGGGTGTGTAGTACAGCCCCGATCCCAGCGCATTTGCGGCACCGGGCGGCGCAAACTCCGATGTCTGCAGCGACGCCAAAAGACGTTGCTGCAGACGAACGACCCGCACCGGCCGCCGTCAAAAGATGGTGCGCAGTCGTTAAGGAGTTAAGGATGTCCCGAACAAGAGGGAGCAGCTCCGATATATCCACACATGCAAAAACAAAGAAAAGTTCAGCATCCAATTATGTAATCCACACTGACGCATTTCGATCTTGAATCTTATTCACTATGAAGGTTTAATATCGAAGCGCGTCAGTGTGGACACTGTGATGTTTGCTATTTTTGTTTTTCTATATTTGGACCTTATGATGGTGGAATAAAGAATATATTTTTTTTAATCTTTGGAATTCCGATTTGGATTATATAATCGGATGCTGGACTTTTCTTTGTTTTTGCATATAAGAAATCACACATCTGTGGGAATTTAGGAACCAATTGGAAAGTTTAAAGGGGTTTTCTCACTACAAAGACTAGCCAGAGACAGGTAACTAAAGATTTTCTGAATTATGAGTGCACACAGCTTTCCATGGTTACCTAACCATACCTCTGCTATCTGAGTATAGCAGAGAGCAAAGAGTGATGTCACCATGGTTGGAAAGCTCAATCTGAGAAGATTAGCTTTTGTTTACAGATAAGCAACTGTTTTCACCCCTTACAGCATTTGTGGCTTTATTTAGATTAAATCTCCTGCACCTGTCAGTGTCACAGCTCAGCTAGTTATGGAGAAGCTAAATATGCTAATCACTGTTATAAAACCACCCACAGCCTGACAAGACCATAGTGAAAGAAAAGCTGGCTGCGACTGTGAAACTGCCCAGTGAAAACACCCCCTTTAAGCCCTTAAGGACCACATGTCTTTTGTCGGTGGGGCAAAAATGATTTGGCATCAGTGCCCTGTGCTTCATGAAGCAAGGGCTCAGGTGTCTAATGACAGCCAGTATCCTGCTCCAATGGCAAAGAGTGGAAAAAAACTCACATCCCAGCTGTTTAAATCTTTAGGTGCTGCAGTGAGTAGTGACCATTGCACCTAAAAATCCCAAAGAAGATTATAAAAATAGAAATTCCCATTTTTTTCCTAAAAGGATCTCTATCAATAGAATAAATAATTAAAACCTATACATAATTGGTATTGGTACAACTGTAACGACCCAAACCATAAAATTATCACATTATTTTTTTCACATGTGGCACAGCGTAAAAAAAACACCCAAATTTTAATTTTTTGGCAAATTGTCTTCCAAAAAACAAAATCAAAAGTGATCAAAAAAAGTTGTATGCACCAATAAGAACTAAAAGTAATCCTGCACAGAACAAGCCTGTCAACAAAAATAAAAAAATTTATACGTTTTGAAATCCAAAGAGCCACACAAACAAAAAGTTTTGTTGAAAAAGTATTTTTGTTGTGCAAAAATAAAAAACTAAATAAATATGATATTGCCATAATCATATTGACAAACCGAATAAAGGTTTTACAGAATGTTTATCATATGGTGAATTGCGTAAAATTAAAATGCAAATAAACGGTGACAGAATTACTGCTTTTTTCCCCAGTCCTCCATGACTTAATAAAAGTTAATCAATAAGTAGTATGTACTCCAAAAAGGTAACACTAAAAAGTAAAACTCGTCTTGATAAAAACAAGGCCTCATGTAGCTACGTCGACAGAAAAATAGAAAAAAGTCTCAGTTCTTGTAATGCGATGATGGACAAAATAAAAAAAAAATAGCTTGGTCCTTAAAGGGGTTAATGGTTTTTACACCATTACATCTTACATCATAATGCAGATAAGGTAGTATGGAGTGGGAACACTTGTTAAGCCTGCTCCATATGCGGTAGGTGCCGGGGGTCAATTTTGACAGGGCCTGTGCATCCTCAATGATGGGAAACAATCTTTTCAATTGAGGGGCTGCTTGCCCCCCTTTTCCCCTGCAAGATTTAAAATTTTAAAACAACCCCCCACTTACCATATTACAAAATAGAACAATTTTAAAAAGTTGCATATGCCGAGTCTCTTAAAGCCCAACTTATTAAAATATAACATCCTTCATCCAGTTAGGTGAATACATTATTTATATTTCCAGAAAATTTAAATAAAATGATCAAAACGTTGCAAGGCCCCTCAAAAAACAAGCCCTCCCTCAGTCCATAGAAGAGCAAAAACATTTTTTATTTTTTTAGAGTTCGGCCGTGTCATTTTTTAAAATTTTTTTTAAAAGCACTAAAACTTGACACTAAACTGTCAAACTTTTCATTAATGGAATTGTGCCAACCTGCAGAAAACAAATTTCCTATACACTTTACGCTAAACTCCATAAAAATTAATCACCCCTCCACCCCCTTGGAAATGGCACAAAAGTTTTTTTCATATGTTTCACTCCACAAAGAATTAATTTTTTGGGGGGTTTCCCAGTACACTATATGGTAAGATCAATGCAACACTTAAAAAGTACACCTTGTCCTTCAAAAAAACAATCCCTCATACATCTAGGTAAAGGGAAAAATTAAATAGTTATGGCTCTTGGAACGCGGGGAGGAAAAACAAACAAGACATTAACAAAATATTGCTGTGGAAGGAACGGGTTAAATTAAACTTTTCAACTATTCCAATATTTTTGAGTAAACGGTCAGTGACATGGACATCTAGCAGAGAATGCAAATCTACGATCTATTAACAGAAGTCACGATAATAAAAGTGAAGAAGTTTAATTGAAGTAGCATGCATCTATCATATGATTTAGGAAAGCATATGCTGATCACATTGATATTTACATGGGAATCACATGTGCAGCTTTTGTGGCAGTTTATAGCCAATTATGGATTCTAAAAAGGGAAGAAACATCAGTATTTCCTTTGTTCTGTTCTATTTTTGGTTCTACTTCTGGCTTTGGCTTTTAAAACTGCATTAAAAATGGCCAAAACAACCATATGTGATTCAAGCGTTAATGGAGTTATTCCATGACTGTGCTTTATTTCACATGTAAGGATATGTGGCTATGAATGCTGGGTCCCTCATAAATCCTAAGCATGGGTTGGTTTCAATCCCATTGGATGGTGCAGAGTAGGATATGAACGCACGCTCGCTTCCTATGTAAATAAATAGGAGATTTAGAAAGTGCCCATTGCTCACTCATCCACTTCCACAATTAGTGGAGGCAGAACATGCATATGTTATAAAATGCCATTAGTAGCCGGAGTGTTATCAGAGCAGTAAAGAGGGGTTCACACTGAGATTTGGTTCTGTTCGGGACCTCCGCTACCTTTTTCAGATATCCAACAGATCCTGCAACGCAACCATTGGGAATTAACTATGAATGTAGTCACTTGTGGAATAGGCTTGTTCTATTTCTTGCACATAAATGCTTTGTGTGCCAGACAAAATAGTGCAGTTGAAGGGCCATTCTCTTTAGCACAAAAAATGCTTACATTTGGGAATCAAGCAACTGCAGTCCACAGGTGACTATATTTTCTCTGTTATCCCTATCGATCATTGGATCCATGGGGATACCTTTTTCAGGAATCCTGATGGATACCCATAGAAGTGCTCTCAACAAAACCAAACTGCAGTGTGAACCACACCTGCTTTTTGGAAGACTGATTCCAAAAGAGAAGCCTACACCGATCACCTTCTCACTAGGGAGGACAAGTGTAGATTCACTGATGTTAAAGGGGTTTTGCCACGAAGTAAAATTGACGTGGGAAGTTTGAAAATTAAATAATAAACATTTTCACCATA
The DNA here is from genome assembly GCA_025379985.1 of Phyllomedusa bahiana. Classification (NCBI taxonomy): domain Eukaryota; kingdom Metazoa; phylum Chordata; class Amphibia; order Anura; family Hylidae; genus Phyllomedusa; species Phyllomedusa bahiana. Next base: position 13,578 of record JAODAL010026349.1, on the reverse strand, counting down.
CATCATTATTAAAAATTCTGCACCATTTTTGTCTTAGCTGCTCCTTTAGTGATCCATTGTTTACAGCTCATCTCCAGGGGATACGACAAGGTCTGAGAGCTCCTCAGTCTTGGTCGCACATGCTCAGACATCACCTCTCCTCTCAGGCAGCTACTGTTCAAACCCCAGGTGCTGTCATTCTACTCCTGCCCTTTGGACTCCCTAGTAATAAGTCAAACAGTGCAAATAAAAAAAAAAGAAACCTCAATGAGGAATGTACATTGATAAAGAGGGAAAAAAAATCCACAGGTTAAGGTCCTTTAGGGATTTGAACCTAGGACCTTTGGGCTGTGAAGCAAAAATGTTACCTCTGAGCTACTCACAGCACTATACATAAACAGACCTTTCTTTGACTAGAGAGAGGAAAGGCCTGGTGATGTCATCCTGCTGGGTCACATGATCTGCAATACAAACGAATCACACATGCCGCCTTCTGAGCACAAAGAGTTGAAGAGCTGGAGGTATGAAATGAGATCGTGGCAAAACCCCTTTAAATTAATGAGATAATTTTAATAAGCAGTGACACAGAGACTAATTGGAACTATTCAAAAGGTTCCAATTGTCATTTTTGCCCACCACCCAGGGACCTCTTATAAAGCTGGTATGGGCCTAATAGGGGGCACATTAGAAAGCGCACCAAAGGATATCAAGACTTTTATAAATTAATATGGCCACCAAACTGTACACAGCGAGTCATAAGATTTATAATGACAACTTTAGGAAGTTGCGCAGGGGACCATGAACATTCGATTTAATCCAGGACCCCCAAATATTTATAATTATAAAACTGATATTTACATTTTGGCATACACTGTTAAAGTTTGAACAATTCTATGTGTCAAACACAGCATACCTAAGGAAATAGGACAGCTAAGTCAATGCTATACCATGACTCCTAACAGTTCATAAGACCTAGATCCCACTTTGCTTTCAGAACCGGCTTGGCCACTTTGTCAGCAACTACAGTAAATGCTCGGGTTGACTAAATGGGTTTTAGAGAATACAATATTCAGCATGGCCTCATTCATTCCATAACATACCAATGTGCCTAAAAAGTAATTGACTAAGAACAAGTCATGGATCAAGACATGGCTTCAGCTGTGACTATTCCATTTAAGAACTCAAGGATGAGACTTACCTCTCCGCTGTGTTTATTTGCCACATGAAAAACGGTGTCATATCTGGCATCCCAACTTATACTTTTAGCTATAGATGACCCAGTTATGTTGCCTGTAACAATTTTCATCAGGTTCATCTTAATTGGTTGTTCTATAAACACAATGTAGTTTTCAGTCATTCCTGTAAGAAAAAAAAAGATATAATATAAAATTGCACAATCTAGGTTGCACTCGCAAGATAAAGCCAGAAAACTCTTGCAATGACTTGGATTTCGTCACTGATTGTTATCTAAATCACAATTAAAGTCAACCAATAACACATAAAGCAGCTGGACTGTTCATTAAGCACACTGAGTATTCAGTGTAGGGAGAAAAAGTGAACCTCTCTGTTAATGACTTCTCAAAGATCCACTTAGAAAAAAAGGTTTTTTTAGCTAAAAAGTATTGGGGGTTTTTCCACAGCGCTTTCCCCATTTATAAAATCACAAAAAGGGCGGGTTTAAAAGCATTTTTTCCCCTCCCCACACCCTGATTGGGTTTTTAAAAACAATATAAAAAATGCTATCCCCCAAATACATTGCGGTTTGATTTTGCTTCCCTTCAGGGGCTAGAGCAGATTTTGACTCCTGTTTGGGTGTACAAAAGGTCCCCAAGTTAACCCACCATCTCTTTCTGCTCCCCGGGGCTCTAGGCAAAACTGGGGTGATGAAAAACCAAACCTTGCTGCTGAGGGGGCTCCGGGTTTTTCCCAGCACACAGGGGGTTTGTTTAAATTTCATACTGACCAACTTTAGCCCGTGAAACCTCCCTTGCTTGGGACCCCTTCATAAACAATTTTCCTTTTAAACAGGCTCACAAAAATAGCAGAGCTAAAATTTAGACACTGCTTAAAAACCACCCACACCCTGAACAGGAAGTGTGAGCCTGAAGCTGGCAGTGAAGAGCAGGCTCAGTAGACACATAATCAGAGAGTGAAAGGGGTTTTCTCATCAGGCTGTTTTACTTTTAGAATAACACTGAACGGGGGGGCGTGGCCTGAGCAGGGGATGAGATAGGACGTGTGGGGGATTAGCTCCAGGATTGAGCCCAAATCGGCCCTAAAAGCCCAAAAAGGGACAGGAAACTAAAAAAGGGGAACCCTGGCTCCTGAATCGAGTTTTCCCCCCATCCCACAGACCCCCCAGCTTTTAAAGCAAAACCCAGAACCAGGCAGAAGGGTCCCCGGGCTTTTAAGAGGGAAGCCCCTTTTTCTGCTACCTGGGTACCTCCATTTTTACAGACAAACCCCCCGGGATAAAGGGGATGCTCCCCGGAGTCACCTCCCCGACAGACGGGGGGCTGCATCCCTCCTCCTACATAAAATTACACTTAATCCAGGGGACAAAATAACAGTTATACGTTGAAATATATTTACAGGCTATAAAGCCTCCCCGGGGGCTAAATCAGTGCAATACATCTTGCACCCAAAGAGAGATCTGAACTGCCACAACAAGTAACCCTCACTGACTCTTTATTTTCTGGCCGCTATCTCCTCTGGGCTCATTTTTTTTCCCTGACAAGAAACTACAGGGCACAAAAACACAACACAGAGATACCCCAAGCCTCTGGCTCTTCCTGTATAACCACTCATCCAAAGAATCTGAACGCAGCAAAATTTTAAAAACCCTGCACTGACAGTACTTTTTTTTTGGCCCTATCTCCTCGAGAAAACATCATTGCCTCAATAACAACACAGTGCACATAAGAGCAAAAAAGAGCTCCCCTACATCAGGCCCAACCTGGGTCTTTCTTGTACAACCCCTCACCAAGAGGGATTAAACCATACATGCCCCAAAACCCCCCCTTTTTTTGGCGGGGGGGTCCCGTATTTGGGTCCCCCCCCGGGGCCCCCCCGGGGGGATTTTGGAAATTTCTGCTGGGCGGGGGGGGTTCTTTAAATGGCCGGCGGCAAAAGAGTAGCGCTAGTGCGCTACTTTTTGGCGCCGCCGGGCCCTCCTACAGGGGGTGAAGGGGCCCCGCTGCCCCGCTTCAAACCCCCCCGGGGGTCGCTGTGCATGGAGGGGGCAGGAAAGGGGTCCTTCCTCTCCTTTCCCTCCTCCCCCTATATGTCCGGGGCCCCGGGGTGTGCGCTTCACTACAGGTCAGGGGGGGGCGCAGGGGAATTTACGCGCGGCGCAGGGGGTTGGGCGCGCGGCCCGCTCTCCTTCCCCCCGCGCCGTTTTAGGAGATCGTCCGGGAGCGCCGTTTCTGCAGGAAACCTGGTGAAGGGAAGTGGATTTTAAATTTTTTTATTTTTTTTTAGTTAAATGGGGGGGGTCTGCCTGACAACAAAGGGGGCACTACCTGGCAACAGAGGGGGGAAATCACCTGGAAAATAGGTGAAAATTCCCACCGGGAAAAATGGGGGGAAATACCCGGCAACAGATGGGACATCTACCTGGGAACAGAAGGGGGCACTACCTGGCAACAAGGGGACTTTTAACTGGCCCAAAAAAAAGGGGGAAATAAACCTTTTCAACATAGGGGAAAACTACCTGGCAAAAATAGGGGACACTAAACCCGAAAAAGAGGGGGGACTACCCGGCAAAAAGGGGGCACTACCCCTGGGAACAGAGGGGAAAAAAAATCTAAAGGGGAACCCGAGGGGACATTTTACCGGCAACAGAGGGGGCACTTTCCCGGAAAAAGGGGGGGCACTACCCGGGGCAACAAATGGGGGGCAAATAACCTTTGGAAAAAAGAAAGGGGGGATCTACCTGACAAGGGGGGAAACACCTGGCAACAGAGGGGGGATCTACCCCGGGAACAGAGGGGCCCTCTACCTGGCAACAAGGGGCATCTACCTGGCAAACAAATTTGGGGGGAAATACCTTTGGAAACAATGGGGGGACTACCCGGCAACCCAAATGGGGGCCCTACCTGGCAACAATGGGGCACCTCCCTGGCAAAAAAGGGGGGGCACCACCTGGCAACAAAGGGGGCACCTTCCGGGCTACAAGGGGCCATCACCTGCCTGTAAGGGGCACTACCTGCTTATGGGGGGTTACTACCTGGCATAAGGGCATCTACCTGGCTTTCTTCCAAACCCCGTTATCGTTAGGTGGAGTGGTGTGGCTTTTTGAAGGGGTTGGCATACCACAAATGGGCGTGTCCTGCAAATTTTTTGCCACCGCGCTGGGCGCGCCGCCACTAAAACTCCGCTTTTCTTTTTAAAAAAGTTGGGCAACTAAAATCTAAACGCCGCAACTAAACACCCTGCACTGATTCTGTTTTTTTCTGTGTCTGCTTCTCATCTAGAATCCCTTTTGCCGCACACAGCACTATCATGCACACAGCCTAAACTAAGACTCCCTCACACCAAAACCCCCTCTGGCCTTTCTTTAAAACCCTCTCACCAAGAGAAATCTAACGTGGCAAAATACCAACCGCACGTCTCCCTTTTATCCTCCTGCATCTCTTCTGGGAAAAACCAAACTATTGCCTACACAAAGCAGCTATCATCCCACACAAGTTTCAAAAAAGGCTCTATCATATCGGGCCCCTCAACCCGGGCTCATTCTTGTATAACCCTAACCAAAGGGGGGATCTGAATTCCCCAAGTTAACAACCCTGCACTAAATTTTTTTGCCTGGGCCTGCTCCCCCTCCGGGGAAACCCATCTTTGCCTCACATACAAATACCACACACAATTTTCAAAAAAGACTCCTTTCAAAAGGGACCCCCGCTGATTTTTCCTATAAACCATAGTTCCCCAACTTTTAAAAATGAAAAACGGGAAAAAATAGTGGCGGCGCGTTTAGCGCGCCGGGAAAAAAATGTGCAGGCCACGCCCATCTTGGCGGTATGCCACCCCCTTCAAAAAGCCACACCTACTCCCCCAACGGCTTTGGGAAAAAGCCGGGGAAAAGCCATTTTACCAGGTAGTACCCCCATAACCCGGGGATGCCCTTACAGGGAGGGAGTGCCCTCCTTGTAGCCAAAAAATCCCCCTTTTGTAGCCAGGGAGAGCCAAAATTTTGCCAGGGAGAGCCCCCCTTTGTTTGCCCGTAGACCCCCCATTGTTCCAGTAGATGCCCCCCATTGTTACCAGAATGCCCCCCATTGTTGCCAGGTAGATGCCCCCCTTGTTTTAGGGAGTGCCCCCTCTTTGGCCATTGATCCCCCATTGCTTTCCATTAGTCCCCCTTTGCCAGGGGAGCCCCCATTTTTTGCCCGTTTCCCCCCTCGTTAGCCAGGTAGTGCCCCCACGTTAGCCAGGGAGTCCCCCCTCGTTTCCAGGTATTTCCCCCAGCCCCCCCTCGTTTCCAGGGAGTGCCCCAATCCCCCAAACTTGCCGGAGGGCCCCCATCCCCCATTTTTTAGCCAGGTAGTCCTCCAAGTTGCCATCCCCCCCCATTGTAGCCAGGTAGTACCCCCTTAATTTGCCGGGAGTGCCCCCCTCATAGCCAGGATGCCCCCCATTTTAGCCAAATAGTCCCCCCATTGTAGGGAGGGAGTGCCCCCCTTGTTAGCCAGGGGATGCCCCCTTCTGTTGCCAGTATTCCCCCATTGAGCCAGGGAGACCCCCCCATTGTAGCCAGACATGCCCCCTAAAACTAAAAAAATAAAAAATAAAAAAACCACTTACCGACCAGGCCCCTCAGAGCGGCCACTCCGGGCGATCTACTCAGCAGTGTCACAGGGGGAATGAAGCAGCCCCCCTCCCCCTTCCCCTTGACGCTGACGTGTGTAGGCGCACAGCGGCGCCGTTTCAACAGGGAAGGACAGGAGGGGGCGATCCCTCCTGCCTCCTCCCGCACACGAGGTTCCGGCGGGTGAATCCCGGGGCAGCGCCCCTTCACCCCTGTGGGGAACGGACCGGCGGCGCCAATACACACGCGTACTCCGGGCCCCGGGGGCCCTTTAAAGAACCCCCCCGCCCCTGGCGGGGGAAAATGCCACTCCCCCGGAGGGGGGGGGGGGACCCCAAAACGGACCCCCCCCCCAAAAAACGGGAGAGTTGGCATGTATGAGTATAACCCTGTGCAACCCTACCATACCGCTGTTTTCAATTTCTCAGGCTGTCTGCAGTGGCTTTACTCAATCATCCTTACCCGGTGTGACCATACAAGCTACCAATACCTAGACAGATTCCATCTGAACATCTCTCTCCCTGCTGCAAGCTCATTGGTTGAATCTACCGTACTTAAGTCCTATATCTTTGTGCATTTCAATTAGCTAGACGTCCCACGCCCTTTACGTCACAAGTCTGAATTATAAAAGATAGAAAAGCGGAGAGAGGGAAGAAAGGGGGAAAAAAAAAAATTTCTTCAACCACCAATTTTTCATACTGCTAAGTTCCTCTCCTCCACGTCTTTCACTGCTGCTTCAATATGGGAGGCACCTCAAAGAAAAATCCTAAAGCCCATCCTACCAAATTTCCTGACTTCTTCTCCTCTATGCCACAAAATGAAACAAGATCAAAGAAAGGCCTTCAATTCTTATCGGCCCCTCCCTCAGTCTCTTCAAGGGTGGAATCAGTTGATGTTGAACACCACGAAGAACATGAGTCTCAGCCTCTTACAACCTCCACTCTTCAACGTCTATTCTCTTCGTTCCGATCCAGTCTTCAGGCTGACCTTAAGGAGATGATCTCAGACCTTAAACAGGACTTTCAATCACTGGCTTCTAGAACCGAACATATAGAAACCAAAATGTCGGAATTCGCAGACTCCCACAACTCCCTTATTGACGCTAACAACGCCCTAGAAGAAGAGGTCCAGCGCCTGTCAAGCAAAGTTCTAGATCTTGAAGATAGATCGAGACGTAACAACGTTCACATAAGGGGGATACCTGAGTCTGTTCTTCCAGATCAACTCCATGGGTTCCTAACTGACTTGATTGCTCTCACCCTTCCCAAGTGCAACTCTCGAGACCTTATAATCGACCGAATTCACAGAATACCCAAGCCGCGTAGTCTTCCCCAACAAGTACCACGTGATACCATCGCTCGCATACACTTCTACCACATCAAGGAAGATTTTCTGAGGGCCCTCCGAAAAATGGACTCTCTACCAGAAAGATTTCAAGCCATCTCTCTGTTCCCAGACTTATCCACAGCCACTATGTTGCGCAGACGTGAGTTCCAGCCCTTCACAAGGATTCTCAGGGAAAAGGGCATTGCATACCGATGGGGCTTCCCAGTGAAACTTCTTATCACTAGAGACGGCACTCAATTCACATGCTCTACCCAGGAAGAGCTGGGACTTAATTCCTAACACGGATTCCAGCCCGATTCGGAAGAGGGAAGCACGTCCAGAAACGGTGACCCCCCTATGTTTGGTTAAAACTTCCCGTCTTAGGTCAGGATCTGTAATTTGAGTCTACCGGTGACTTTCCTTGAACCTGTCTGCTCTTTGTCTTCCTGTAAGCATTGGAAACTCCTCCTGGAGACTTGATCTCACCCGGACCGCTCTGGGTCGTTACTTCTGCTTTCCCCTCTCAATTTGTGGGCGGGACTGCCTCCCTATTCTCCCTTCGTCTAAGGGATATATTGATGCAAATGTTGTTGCTTTCTATTTGTTCTGTTTGTTTGTTATCTATGCAGTGGTATTCCAGGTCAGACCTGTTGGTCTATACAAAGCCCCTTCTTTTACATTATATTTTTCTTCTAGAACGTTCACCCATAGCTTCTCCCACTCTCCTTGACCATGGCGATTGAAATCCTCTCTCATAACGTTAAAGGGTTAAATTCACCCTTTAAACGTTCAATTTTGTGGAAAGAAGCTCTTAGGTCTAAAGCGGACATTATATGTCTTCAAGAAACACACCTATTGGAAGTTGATGCCCATCGCCTTCGTAACCAACATTTTCCACACATTTTTCAGGCCCATGCACCAAAAAAGAAAGCAGGGATCGCAATTTTGATAAAAAATACAGTTTCTTTCCAACTTACCCAACAACTTATAGACCCCTTAGGTAGATATGTCATACTGACTTGTGAGATAAATTCCAAGCCATTCACTCTAGTTGCCTTATACGCACCAAACTCCAAGCAAATATAATTTATCAGGAAAGTTATATTGAAAGCCATATGAGTGAGGAAGGGAGGTTTAGTTATGTGTGGGGATTTTAACACTGTAATGGATGGAATGCTAGACAGATCTAAATCACGTGGCGCTCCTCTTATAGATCTGAAGTCTTTAACACTTGAGGAAGATTTACATGATATCTGGAGTAATATCCATTCATCTGAACATAGTATTTTCACCTTTTATGCTTTTTTTTTCCTTTTCACCCCATATAAAGTTCAAATTTTAAAACTCTTTAAGAACTGAGAAAGCTTTTTCCTTGTGGATAAAAAAGTGTTACTTTTGCTCCTAGTTGACCCGGCCACCGACTAATTTGGCCACATTTACTTATGGTCTTTGACCATTTTTCCCCGGCAATTAAAGTTCAAATTTGCATATATCCTTCCAAAAACGGCCGAAACCCGGGGGGTCTTTGAGAATGAACAATTACCTACTTAAACCCTCACAAAGAATTTCATTCATACTTTAGCATTCTGAATAGATTTTTTTGTGAAAATGGAATATTACTCCGTTTCTCTCACCACTCGCCCTTTATCCCTATTTTGGTTTGGAGTGCCCAACCACAGCATTCATATGAGAATTTGGGATTTTTTTATGTTACAGTCCCCGAATTGCCAAACAAGCATATAAGGGGGTTTTTTCGGGAAAAAGGCTGCCAGATAACCTCCTCAACCTAATAAAGTCAGCAGATGAAAAACTTAAAACAATTCCCTCCAACGAAAATAAAAAACACTTAAATAAGCTACAATGCGACCTCCGTAATCTCTATATCCAACAACATGAAAAAAACGTAGCTAAATCAAATTGGCAATTCTATGTGCAGGGCGATCGCCCCTCTAGATTGCTTGCTAAAAGGATTAAAATACAACAAGCCCGTACTAAAATTGCTTATTTAACAACTAATAATGACAAAAAAATCAGAAACCCAATAGACATTGCCAACCAATTTGCCCAATTTTATTCTGAACTATATAATTTACGAAATGAGGAAAACTTCCAACCGCCCTCAGATGATGATATCAACACCTTCCTGTCCTCGGTAGATTTACCTAAATTGGACGAATCTCAATTAGAGTCCCTGAACACCCCCTTCACCATCTCAGAAATACAAAAAGCAATCAGATCTAGTAAATTGAACAAAGCCCCTGGACCAGATGGCATCTCAAATGAATATTACCACCTCTATTCTGAAGTCCTGGCCCCCTATATGACTAACATGTTTACGGATATAGCATCCACCTCAAAACCCCCTAAAGAATTACTGCAAGCAATCATTACCACTATACCTAAACCAGGAAAAGCAGAAGACAAAGTCGCAAATTACAGACCCATATCATTATTAAACACGGATATAAAATTGTATGCCAAGATCCTTGCCACTAGACTTAGTTCCATTCTTCCTCTTCTCATTCACAATGACCAGGCTGGTTTCATAGCAGGGAGGCAAGCAAGAGATGCCACTCGACGTATCTTAGACCTGGTACAAATAGCGGGGGACCTCAAATCCAATGTGGCCTTCCTATCATTAGATGCCGAGAAGGCTTTTGACAGAGTAAACTGGAAGTATTTGGAACTAACTCTACACAAATTTGGAATTTCCGGATTCCTGCTGTCTGCTATTTTAGCACTATACTCCTCCCCCTCTGCCGCAGTGCTTTCCTCTGGCTTTCTCTCAAATTCATTCGACCTGACGAATGGTACCCGGCAAGGTTGCCCCCTTTCTCCATTGATTTTTATTCTTTGTATTGAGCCCCTAGCTGAGAAAATTAGGAAAAACACCTTAATTTCGGGTATTGTATCCCAAAATACAAACCATAAAATAAGTCTATACGCAGACGACGTCATGTTAATCGCTTCTAATCCTGCCTCCTCAATCCCGGCTATTCTGGATACCCTACAGGAATACTCACATGTCTCCTTCTACAAGTTAAATAAATCTAAGTCCTTCGTCTTCCCGATTAATAACATCCCTACACAGACCCCTCTTCTAGAGAACTTTGGTTTCACACTGGCGCAGTCCTCATTAGACTACCTGGGGATTAAAGTAACTACCTCTCCACAAATGACCTTGACCAAGAATTTTGACCTATTATATGATGACTTTGAAAAAGAAATAAAGAGGATGACCAAACTTCACCTCTCTTGGATAGCAAGAATAAACGTCATAAAGATGATGCTTCTTCCCAAGTTCATCTATATATCCCGAGCAATTCCCTATATTATCCCCCCACACACACTGATTAGACTTCAACATCTCCTATCTAACTTTATATGGAACGGTAAAAAAGCAAGGGTAAAAAGAATTATTTTACAGTCATAAAAATGGGGGCCTGGCAGTATCAAATCTACAAGCATATAATGTGGCTATTCTTCTCGAACAGCCCTACCTCTATGGTCAAATAATATGCTCTTGTCATGGGCAGAGATGGAAGCATCTTCTTCCACCTCCTGTTTAGTTAGCTCGTATTTAAAGGCCATGCTTCTGGGAGCCCCAGCCCCCACCTCCTCCCTGCAATCTATATCAGATCTCCTTGTGCTCTGGAAGAAGTATGTTGTATCTAACTCCTGGGTTCTCCCCCTAAGGCTAGGTTCACACGGTGTATTTGCAGGGCGAATTACGCCCCGCAATTACGCCGTGTGACCGGGGCGGGGCGGGAGCGGGGGACTGAGCAGGGGCCGGGACTTCGCCGGCCATAGACTTGAATTGCTAGCTGGCGCGTATTTGCGGCTAGTAATTCACATGTCAAATTATCTCCCCACCCGGCGGCTTCGCCGGCGGGGAAGGAGACGTAATCCATAGTTCTCTATTGAGAACATGTGAATTACCGTAATGAATGGGCCGTTTTCAGCCCGTAATTTGCGCACTTCGGCGCGTAATTACGGACCGAAATACGGCCCATTTTAAGCCGTGTGAACATGGCCTGAGGGAGCAGTTGCCTTTGGATGTACTCAGATGCTGGGATGAAAACTTCTCGACCTCCTCCTGGTCAAACCTAAACCTCCACTCGTTAGACCAATTGTTCCACGAAAACGGAGACCTAAAGTCCTTTGTGGACCTCACGTCCCAGCACATTGTGAAACGTCCAGGCATTTACTTTTTCCAGTATCTCCAAATACGTCATCTCATACAATCAATTAACTGGCCGCCTTCACCCTCTACTCCTTCAGACTTTCATAATTTTCTTATTGGGAAAAAAGGGTTTGAGAAAGGCTTATCACTGATTTACCATATGATTACTGACAGACAGAGCGATGATAAAATTCCTTCCATGCTAAAATGGGAAATCGAATTATCAAAAAAATTCTCCCTGGAGCAATGGAATGATGCCCATATAGCCCCATCTCAGCTCACTAAATGAATTAACCATATTGAAACCATACGTAAAATTCACCTTAGATGGTACCTCCCCCCTACCCGCCTAGCCCATATACACCACGGTCACTCAATATGGTTTTGAAAAACTGTGGCCAACTCTACTACATGTCTGGTGGGGCTGTCCATATATTAAGCGCTTATGGAAATCGGTTTTTCGCCTTGTTTCCAGAATTACCGGCTTTCATTGTAAACCCACTCCAGAAATGGCAGTGTTAGACATTGGTCTCTCCTCAATCCCTCCTTCTCTGAGGACGGTTTTCTTCCATGTTTTAATATCCACTCGAACAACAATTGCCTTGTTATGGAAATCCCCTCAAATTCCATCGCTCTCTGAGATAATTAAAAGAGTTAACCACAATTGCTTCTGTGAACTAAAACTCGCTGACCCTCCTCATGTTTGTCTTAAACGACAGTTGCTATGGGAACCATGGCTCTCTTCCAAATTCTGTTCTGAACACCTTCAGTAAACCACTGTTTCTGCACATTATATCTGTCTCACATGGATACTGGTGTTATTGTATCTAGCATTGCTAAACTTATGATTGCATTTCTATGTACCACTGCAGTTTTATGTTCCTTATTTGTTATTTTTCCTGCTTGCAGTTGCAAGCCCTTAACTACTCATTCTGCTGATAGATTTTACTGAAAATGTCATACCCTGAATAACCTGCACTTGTATTAACTCAAATAAAGTCATGTTTAAAGAATAACACTGAACAAAGCAGTGTTCATTAAAGGAAGATGTTCACAAACACCTGAATGTTAAACAGTGCTTAGGGGAAAATGTTTTATGTACAGATGAGACAAAAGTAGAGCTCTTTAGTACAAGCGTATGCACCACGTTCGGTGTAAACAGAAACATGCACACCAGTACCTCAAACCAACTGTGAAATATGTTGGAGGAAGCATCACGGTTTGGAACTGGTTTGCTACCTTATGGCCTGGAAATCTTTATTGAAGGAGCAACTGGATAACAGGTGTATTAAAACATTTTATGCAGAATAGAGGGGCCTAATGATCAAGACCTTCTGTAATACCAGAAGACAATGACCCAAAGCATACAAGTAATATAACTGAACAGTAAATGACAGTTGTGAAGAACCAGACCCCTGGTCAGACATGGATAGACAGATAGTGCGCCCTAGTGCTAAGTCCCCCAAAGCTATCCCTGCCTATTTGCCAACCCGACCTTAAGCGGCCGGTGACAACTGGGCGACAATCCCTACCTAGGTAAGGTCCTACACAGATTGGAGGAGACAAACACATACTTGGAAGGTCAGACAGAGCAGGTCAAAGCTGGAGAGAGCTACGCAGCACCGAATCGTCAGGCAAAAAGAAGGTGCGAGAAAAATAGAAGAATCAGGAACCAGGCAGGACAGCCACAAACAACACACCAGTTGACGCCAAAATGGACTATCACAGGAGGAAAACCAAGGCCCAAGTAAACTATAAGTAGGATGTCAGAGTCCCGGTGCAAAGTATGATTAGACCAGCCCTCTGACATCCAGCCACACAAAACACAGACGGAGTGTCAGAGGCAGCTGTCAATCACATTGGCTTAACCATCTGCTGCCCAGAACGAAGTAATACACAGACAGAACCCTATAAGACCGTGTTCAGACACTACAAGAAACATGCACAGCACGGTCACAAATCATGGCCAAAAGCACAGCCTCTGCCGTACCTCACAGACCGCGCTGCGGCATGAATAGGCACGGTCCTGACAACAGTCATCCGAAGCACAGATCTTTGTTTCAAAGTCCTGACCCTATCAAGATCCTGTGGCATGACCTGAGGAGGGCTGTGAACGCAACACATAATTCAAATATTGGTGAACTGAATCCACAACTGCAGGGAAAAATTAATTAAAATTCATAATCATTGGTGTGCAACTATTTGCAGCACAATAACTAATCCTAAAAAAATTATATCCGGGATACCATGCAAGAAAGTGTAATGACCAAAACCAACCAAA
>JAODAL010026348.1:0-56931 GCA_025379985.1 Phyllomedusa bahiana | reverse complement strand
ACGCCCTGCCCCAAATCAAAGACCAAACTGAACAATCAAAACCCCAAAAAAGCAGAATACAAAAGCCCCAAACTGAAACAAACAATAGCCCAAACGCACAATACAATAGAAACCAGAACTAACAATACAAAGCACCAAACGACCAATACAATAGCCCAAATTTAAACAATAAATAACCAGAACGCCCCAATACAAAACACCAAATTTAACAATACAATAGACCAGAACAAAAAACCAATACAAAGCACCAAACCACCAATACAATAGCACAAAGGGCACCAAACAATAGTCCCAAACGCACCAATACAAAAACCAGAATTTAACAATACAAAGCACCAAACTGCACCAATAAAAGCCCCAGAACCAACAATACAATGCACCAAACTGCAAAAATCTAGTCCAGAACTGCAACAATAAAATATACCGCTGCAGCAATACAATAGCACCAACAATAACAAAAAATAGCACCAGAACTGCAGCAATACACTAGTCCCAGAACTGCACCAATACAATATACCAAACGCCCCAAATACAAAGTAAACGCCTCAAAAAACCCCAATATCAAAAAATAGCACCGAACGCAGCAATCAAGAGCACCAAACTGCAACAATACAATACCCAGAACCCCGCCCCAATACAAAGCACCTGAACTATAACAATACAATAGCACCAGAACTGAAACAATACAATAGAACCAGAACGCAGCAATACAAAGCCCAAACTCACCAATACAATAGCCCCCAGAACGCCCCAATACAATGTCCCAAACTGCAACAAAAACAATAACCAAACTAAACAATACAATAGCACCAAAACTGCAGCAAAATAGCACCAAAAACTGAAATACAATAGCCCCGAACCGCCCCAATACAATAGTAAAACCGCACCAATAAAACACCCCAAACTGTAACAATCAATACCCCAGAACTGCAACAATACAATAGACCAGAAGTCCCCAAAACAATATCCCAGAACGCAAATACAATAGCACCAGAACTGCAACAATACAATAGTCCCAGAACCGCAACAATACAATAGTCCCAGAACTGCAACAATACAATAGCACCAGAACTGCAACAATACAATAGCACCAGAACTGCAGCAATACAATAGCACCAGAACTGCAACAATACAATAGCACCAGAACTGCACCAATACAATAGCACCAGAACTGCACCAATACAATAGTACCAGAACTGCACCAATACAATAGTACCAGAACTGCACCAATACAACAGCACCAGAACTGTAACAATACAATAGCACCAGAACTGCACCAATACAATAGCACCAGAACTGCAACAATACAATAGCACCAGAACTGCACCAATACAATAGCACCAGAACTGCACCAATACAATAGCACCAGAACTGCACCAATACAATAGCACCAGAACTGCAACAATACAATAGTACCAGAACTGCACCAATACAATAGCACCAGAACTGCAACAATACAATAGCACCAGAACTGCAACAATACAATAGCACCAGAACTGTAACAATATAAAAACCCCAACGCAGAATCAATAGCACCAGAACTGCAACAATGCAATAGCACCAGAACTGCACCAATACAATAGTCCCAGAACCGCAACAATACAATAGTCCCAGAACTGCACCAATACAATAGCACCTGAACTATAACAATACAATAGTACCAGAACTGCACCAATACAATAGTACCAGAACTGCACCAATACAATGCACCAAACTGACCAATACAATAGTACCAGAACTGCACCAATAAAAAGCACAAACTGTAACAATACAATAGCACCTGAACTGTAACAATACAATAGCACCAGAACTGCAGCAATACAATAGTACCAGAACTGCACCAATACAATAGCACCAGAACTGCACCAATACAATAGCACCAGAACTATAACAATACAATAGCACCAGAACCGCAACAATACAATAGCACCAGAACTGCAACAATACAATAGTACCAGAACTATAACAATACAATAGTCCCAGAACAGCAACAATACAATAGCACCAGAACTGCACCAATACAATAGCACCAGAACTGCAACAATACAATAGCACCAGAACTGCAACAATACAATAGCACCAGAACTGCACCAATACAATAGCACCAGAACTACAACAATGCAATAGCACCAGAACTGCACCAATACAATAGTCCCAGAACCGCAACAATACAATAGCACCAGAACTGCACCAATACAATAGCACCAGAACTGCAACAATACAATAGCACCAGAACTGCACCAATACAATAGTACCAGAACTGCACCAATACAATAGCACCAGAACGTACACAATACAATGTCCCCAGAACTGAAACCAATAAAAGCCCCCAGAACTATAACAATACAATAGCACCAGAACTGCACCAATACAATAGCACCAGAACTGCCCCCAATACAAAATTTTTTGGGCGCGTTTTTTGGGCTTTTTTGTTTTTCAAAAAAAAAAAAAAGTGAAAAATAATCCCACTTAGGGGTTTGTCTATAGAGGTAAAAAAAAGTCCAAAAAGTTTTAAACAAGCTGTTTTTGTCCTTTTGGTGTGAAGCAGCCCAAAGAAGAAAGAAGAGGGAAAGCACATACTGTAAGCTGGGCCCCCAAGAATCAAATCCACTGGTTCGGCCCCAAAATCGCTCCACTGGTTGGGCCCCAAAATCAACTCCACTGGTCGGCCCCCAAAAATCTGCTCCCCGGGGCGAGCCCCAAAACTGCTCCCGCGGTGCGAGCCCAAGAATCTCTCAATGTGCGACCCAAGAATCGCTCCAGCGGGCAGCCCAAAAACTGCCCACCGGGGTGCGAGCCCAAAAATCTGCTCCTGGTCGAGCCCCAAAAATCGCTCCAGGGGCGAGCCCAAAAATCTGCCCAGGGGGCGAGCCCCAAAAATTGTCCACCGGTCGAGCCCAAGAATCTTCCACCCGGGGGCGAGCCCAAAATCTGCTCCAATGGTGCGAGCCCCAAAAACTGCTCCAGCGGTGCAGCCCCGAATCTGTCCCGCGGTGCGAGCCCCAAAAATCTGCTCCGCGGTGCGAGCCCCCAAAAATCGCTCACCGGGCGAGCCCCAAGAATCTGCTCCCCCGTGCGAGCCCAAGAATCTGCTCCCCCTGCGAGCCAAAATCTGCTCCAATGGGCGAGCCCAAAAACTGCTCCAGCGGTGCGGCCCAAAAATCTGCTCCACCGGGGCGAGCCCAAGAATCTGCTCCAATGGTCGACCCAAGAAACTCTCCAGGTGCGAGCCCAGAATTGCTCCGCGGTGCGAGCCCCCAAATTTGCTCCACCCGGGGCGAGCCCAAGAATTGCTCCCCCCCGGGTGCAGCCCCAAAAATCAAATCCACCGGTGCGGGGCCCCAAAAATTTCCCACCGGTGCGAGCCCAAGAATCAACTCCACCGTGCGAGCCCCCAAAAATCTGCTCCCCCGTCGAGCCCCAAGAATCAACTCCACCCGGGGCGAGCCCCCAAAAAATCTGCCCACCCGGGGCGACCCAAGAATAATCCCCGGGCGGCCCCCAAAAATCTGCTCCCCCGGTGCGAGCCCCCAAAAATTTCTCCACCGGTGCAGCCCCAAAAATCGCTCCACGGTGCGAGCCCCCCGAATCTCCCACCGGTTACCCAAGAAACTGTCACCGTGCGAGCCCCCAAAAATTGTCCGCGGGGGAGCCCCCAAAAATTTTGCTCCACGGTGGAGCCCAAGAATCGCTCCACCGGTGCGAGCCCAAAATTGTCCCCCCGGTACACCCCAAGAATCTGCTCCACCGGTGCGACCCCAAGAATTGCTCCAGGGGTGCGACCCCAAGAATCGCTCCACGGTGCAGGCCCAGAATCTCTAGCGGTGCGACCCCAAAAATTGCCCCACCGGTGCAGCCCAAAATTGCTCCCCCGTTTGCGACCCCAAGAATCTGCTCCACCGATGCGACCCCCCAAAAAAAACGCTCCCCCTTGCGAGCCCCAAAAAATCTGCTCCCCCCGGTGCGGCCCAAAGAATCTGCCCCGATGCGCCCCCAAAACTGCCCACGAGCGAGCCCAAGAATTGCCCCAGGGGTGCGACCCAAAAATCGCTCCAGCGGTGCGAGCCCAAGAATCTGCTCCAGCGGTGCGAGCCCAAGAATCGCCCACCGATGCACCCCCAAGAATTGCTCCGCGGTGGAGCCCCAAAAATCTGTCCACGGTGCGGCCCCAAAAATTGCTCCCTGCGAGCCCCAAGATCTGCTCCACCGATGCGACCCCAAGAATCGCTCCACCATGCGACCCCCAAGATTGCCCCCACCGATGCACCCCCAAAAACTCTCCCCGGTGCGAGCCCAGTTGGGACTTGCAATGTACAAGGGTACAAGTGCAGATTTCAACAGTAAAAATGCAGAACACCCCAACACAAAAAGACCTGCCGAAAAATAACAAGGAGCAGCAAAAAGTAAAAACAAAACTGCCCAGGGGCCCAATCCATAGGCCAGAGCATGCACTGCCCGGGACTGAAACGTTACAGTGACACTGCAGAAATAACTGCCTGAAATAAGAGAAAAGCAACATAACAGCCCCCAACCGAAAGCCCCAAGCGTACAGAAATTTTCACTGCCCCCTATGGGTCCTCACTCAGCTCTTCGGGGCAGGAGAGGATAGGGAAAAGTGGGGTGCCCCCCTGGAGATTTAGGGAGGTCCAGGCACTCAGCTTCCTCATGCACAGGGGGTGGGGGGGGGTTTTGAGGTTGAGGGGGGATGGAAAGTTTGGGTTTTTAAAAAGGGAAAGAATAAGAAGGAGAAAAAAGTGGACCTCATTCTAAAAATGTTCACACAAAGCTGTTTGTCCCCATACAAAGACCCGCGCCCGGGGCCCTTTTTCGTTTAAAAGAAAAAGCGTCCGAGGGTATAGTTTAGGGGATGAGCTTATTTTTCAGGCCCCTTTGAGTTTGTAGGGCTCTGTTTGGGTTGCTATGGGCTTGATTGGTTGCTAGGGGTTTGATTGGTTGTTTTGGGGCTCGATTGGTTTTAGGGTCTGATTGGTTCTAGGGGCTGTTGGTTGAGAGGCTTTGGGTTTTTTGATTGGTTGTTAGGCCTTGATTGGGTTATTGGGCTCGTTTGGGTTGCTAGGGCTTTTTGTTTTATGACTCTGATTGGTTCAGGGTTTCTGATTGGTTGCTATGGGCTCTAAAATTGGGGTTTTTGTTTTTGGGTCTGTTGGGTTACTATGGGTTGATTGTGGTATGGGTTGTTTGGGTTGTATGGCCTGTTTGGGTTCTGGGTTCTGAGGGTTTTGCCATGACCCCGATTGGTTACTAGGGGTTTGATTGGTTCTAGGGGTTGCTTGAGTCTGAGGTTTGCTATGGGTTGATTGGTTGTATAGTTGATTGGTTGTTTGGGCTTGATTGGTTTTTGGGGGTTTCTATTGGTTTGTTTGGGGCTTGTTTGGGTTTATGGTTTATTGGTTGCGGGATTGGTTTTACTTGATTGGTTGCTAAGCGTTTTTGGTTTTTTGGGTTAAAATGGGTTTGGTTTGTTTGGGTTGTATAGGTCTATTGGGCTTGGGTCTGTTTGGGTTGCTTGGGCTCTTTTTGCATGGGATCTTTTTGGTTTTGTTTGAGTTTAAATTGGGGCTTTTTTGTGAGCTTCTAGTCATGGTTTGGGGTTTTTCTATTGGTTGCTAAAAAGTTCTGTTTGGGTTTGTATGAGTCTTGGTCGGTTGCTAGAGCTCTGATTGGTTGCTATGGCTCTTGTGGTTGCTAGGGGCTTGATGGTTGCTGTGGCCCAATTTTATAGGGGGGATTGATTGGTTACTTTGGGCTTGATTGGTTGCGGTCTGGTCGAATGCTAGAGTTAAATGGTTGCTATAGGCTTTTTGTTATATGGGTCTGTTTTGGTTGTTATGGGCTTGTCGGTTGCTGGGCAAAAAGGACGCATACCCTAGTATTTTATAAATGGGGACAATAAACCGGCAGAGCGCTTTCAGGGGTCTGGAAAGTGTGTACCCCACTAGGCAGCTACATTGACAGTCACCCAGCTTTTCCAGGGGCAGATAAAACCAAGACCCTTCTGCACAGAGCAGATCCTCTCCTATTTCCATTGATTGTCTTCCCTATTTCGGGGTCGATGCTCTCTCCTCCTCTCGCCGTCGCCTCCGCTCTTCCCCGTAAATCGTAAACGCCTTTTTGCTGGTCTGCCGCAAAAACTCCTTTTGCCATCAACCCCTGCGCCTCTCCAATTAGTCTACTCTAATAAACCCCGGTGATGCATTAGAAAGTATGTGCCCACCCCCCCCCCCTTAAAAAGAAGCCCGGTTTCACCCCCTTCCATCAAAGAGAGAGAACCCGGGAATTTCACTCCATTATTAAATATGGGGGGAGGGGGGGGGGGGGGGGGTTTCGCTGGGGACAAGGACCGGAGCCCCAAACAAGGCTGGGGGCTGGGGGAGAGGGACTTGAATCACAAATGGGGGTCGGGTTGCGCCTCAGACATCAAGGAGAAACCCAGGGACTGGGGAAATTTGACCGGGGCACCCCCTATGGGGGGACAGACGCCAATTGTACCCCCCCTCCACCCTCCCCCTGCAAAACTGGGATTAAATATGACAAAAAGGCCCCAAAAAACAAAATTTACTAAAAAACTGATTGTAATGCAAACACCGAATATCTGCTCCTCACTACCGACCCCTATAGGAGGGACGCAGGATCACAGCCGCCGCTAACAAGGGGGCTATTGTTTTAGGAAAGCGGGTAGACCAAGTGCAGGAGAGCGCAGGTCAGAGGTCAGGGCCGGAGAGAGGGACAATTGTTCCCAAAAAGAAGCCCCCTTTAAACCCGTAACTGTTGTGAAATATTATCAAAGTAGCGGGAGAAGATAATAGCCCCAGTCACTGGTAGCCGAGCGCGGAGGTGATGGATTCCAGGTCTGGCTTCGGTTCAAAGATCACAAGACTTCCAGATAGTTATTGGTTTATAGGTTTTCCCCATAAGATCCTATAACAGGTGAAAATTAAAATTTCACTGAGGGAAAAAATTTGGAAAAATAATTATACAAACTATTGCATAATACGCCCCCCAGTACAAGAAGAAACTATATAATAAAGCCCCTATGTAAAGAATATAAATATAAAATACTGCCCCTATGTAAAAAGAATTTTAAAAAAATTATAATTCCCTAACAAAAATAAAACTATAAAAATGCCCCATGTAAAGAATAAAAACTACATAATACGCTCCTAGTACAAGAATAAACTACTAAATACTGTCTATGTACAAGAAATAACTACTATAATACTGCCCCCGTACAAGAATATAACTACTTAATACTCCCCCCTTTAAAAAGAATATAACTCATAATCTGCCCCTATACACAAAATATAACTACTAAAATATCCCCCTATGTCAAAAAATAAATACTAAAATACGCCCCTAGTAAAAGAATATAATACTTTAAACTGCCCCTATGTAAAAAATAAATATTTTAATACTCCCCCTTGTAAAAGATAAACTCAAAAATATGCCCTATGTACAAGAATATAATACTATAATACTCCCCCTATTACAAAAAATTTAACTACTATTTTATGCCCCCTATGTAAAGAATATAATATAAAATACTTCCTCCTATGTAAAAAATTAATACTATAATATGCCCCTATGTACAAGAATATTAACTACTAAATATGCCCCCTAAGTACAAAATTTTAAAACTACTAAAATACGTCCTGGGTACAAGAAATAACTACTAAAACTGCGCGCCTATGTCAAAAATATAACTCTAAAAATTTGCCCCCTATGACAAAATATAACTACATAATACCCCCCCATGTACAAGAATTAATATTTAATACTTCCTCCTATGTACAAAATAAAACCCATAATATGTCCCTAAGTCAAGAAATAACTACTATAATCTCTCCGGGGTACAAGAATATAATACTAAATACTGCCCCCCTATGTACAGAATATAATACTATAATATGTCCTATTACAAGTTTATAACAAAATTTAATCTGCCCCCATGTACAAAATTAACACTAAATTTACTGCTCCCTAGTAAAAGATAAAAATATATAAATGCCCCCTTTTAAAAGAATAAAATTACTAAATACTGCCCCAGTAAAGAATTTTTCACTTACTCCCCCCCCCATTACAAGTTTTTTTAACACTGATTGTTTACCTTTCAATCCCCCTTGTAAAAGTTTCCTTTTGCCCCCTTGGCAAAAATAAAACCCAAATAATACTGCTCCCTATTAAAGAATATAACTACTAAATATGCCCCTATGTACAAAATATTACTTTAATACTGCTCCCTATGTACAACCCGGCTCATTTCTTAACTTAAAAGCAAAAAAATGCGGCCCCATCCCCTCGTCATCTCCCCCCGACTTGCAACATCCTCCTCTGTGGCCTAGCTAGCCCCCCCCCCCCCCCCCAAAACTATCCTTAACTTCCCGCCCGTCTGATTCCCTCCTTCGCTATTTGCCCCCCCCTCTGCCAACCCCTTCACTGGCTTCCCTTGCCCAGCAACCCCGTTCAAGCTACAAACCATGCCCTAAAGGTCCCCCATGCCCTTCCCCCCATCTCTCGCCTTAATCTCTAAATCCCTCCCCTCACGAACCTCCCCCCTCACGGGACCTTCCCCCTTGCTTCCTTTATCACCCCCCACATAACCTTTCCCCAAACTTTCTGTGTTTCCCCCCACACTCGGGAACTCATCCCCCAACACATCAGCTTCCCCCCCTTCTCACGGCTTCAAAGAAACCCAAAAACCTAACTTTGGGGCCCTATAACCAACATTAAGGGGTTGCATGCTCCGCCCCACAAACATGTCTCCCCCTCCCCTTCGTTCTTCACCCCTCCCTGTAGATTGTAAGCCCTCGCGGGGGGGACCTCTCTCCCTCTGTCCCCGTTGTTAGTCACTTATTTTATTTTTAATTGTTTGACCCCAAAGTTTTTTATGTACCCCCCCTGAAATGTACAGCGCCCTGGGAAACAAGGGCCTCCAAAATAAATGATAATAATAATAATTAATAATAAATAATATGTCTCCTAGTACAAGAATATAATTACTTAATACTGCCCAATTTGTACAAAAAAAAACTACTATAATACTGCCCCATGTCAAGAATAAACAACTATAAACTGCCTTTTTTTGTAAAAGAATATAAACTACATAATATGCTCCATGTTCAAGATTTTAAACTATAATACTGCCCCTTGTACAAGAAATTACTCTATAATATGCCCCCCTGTCAAGAATATTATACTAACACGCCCCCCATGTACAAGAAATTCTAATAAAACTGCCCCCTGTACAAGAATATTCTACTTTACTACTGCCCCCTATGACAAGAATTAATACTATAATACCTCCCCATGTACAAGAAAATAAAAACTATAATATGCTCCCCTTTTGTACAAAAATATAACTACTTAATACTGCCCTTGTACAAGATTATAACTACTAAAATACTCCTCCTAGTACAGAATTAACTACTATAAATCTCCCCATGTACAAGAAAATAGTACTATAAAAACTGCCCCCCTGTACAAGAATTTATACTATACTATGCCCCCCATGTAAAAAAATTTTTATTTTTTTAATAGGTTTTTGTAAATTTTTATAAAAAATATAATATTTATGTAAAAGAAAATTTAATATTAATATGTCCCTATGTACAAGAAAATTTGCTACTATATACGCCCCCATACAAGAAATTTTACTACTATACTACTGCCCCCCTATGTAAAGATTATAAAATATATAAACGCCTCCATGTACAAGAATATAACTAATAATATGTCCTTGTCAAAAATATATCTATAAAAATGCCCCCAGTACAAGAAATATTTCTACTATACTACTGCCCCTAGTACAAAAATTAACTCTATAAAAACGCTCCCAGTACAAGAATATAATACTATAAAACTGCTCCCCTATGACAAGAATATAGTACTATAATCGCCCCCGTCAAAAAATTTACTACTATACTACTGCCCCTATGTACAAGAATAAATACTATAATCTGTCCCTTGTACAAGAATATAAACTACTTAAAACTGTCCTAGTACAAAATATAATTACTATAATACGCCTGCTATGTAAAAAATTTAATACTATAATACGCTCCTATGTACAAGAAATAACTACTAATATGCTCCCATGTACAAGAATATAACTAATATAATATGTCCCCCCATGTACAAGAAAAAACTACTAAAGGCCCGTTCACAGGCTTTTTTCGCCGCGGATTGGCGCGTTGCGCGCCGGGGTTTTTCACGCAGTACGGCGCCAATCCCGGCAGAATTACGGTAAACCACTGCTCTCATAGAGAACAGTGGAACCGTCGTCCCCCCGCTCGGGAATCGCCGCGGGGGGGGGAAAGTCATGCATTTTTTACGGGGCGTATGTCCCAGATAATGCATTGTTTATGGGGCCCGGGGGGGGCCCCCCCCGCTCCCGGCCCCCCCCGGCCCCTTATTCACGGCGGATTTTTTGAGCTAATAGGCTCAAAATCGTAGGAAAAAGCCGTTTTTAACATGGGGCCCAATCGCCCCCTTTTTACAGGGAATAAACACTATTTAAAACTGCCCCCATGTACAAGAATAAAACCCCTATTAGCCCCTAGTACAAGAATAAACTATTTAAAAATGCCCCATGTACAAGTTATAATACATAAAAACTCCCCCTTTTACAAGAATATAACTACTTTAATATGCCCCTATGTACAAAAAATTTTTTATAAATACTGCCCCTTGTACAAAAAAATAACTACTATAAAAACCCCCTAGTACAAAATATAACTACATAATACTGCCCCCATGTAAAGAAATTAAAAAACATAATTATGCCCCCTATGTACAAGAAAATAACTACTTAAAACTGCCCCCAAAGAAAAATTTTAACTACTATAATACGCCCCCTATGTACAAGAATATAACAAATTTTTACGCCCCCATGACAAATAAAACATAATCTGTCCCTTTTCAAAAATATAACTACTATAATACTGCCCCTTATGTACAGAATTAACTATAAATACTCCCCCCAGTACAAGAATTAAACTCTATAAAACTGTCCCCATGTACAAGAATATAACTCTATAATACTGTCCCCCAGTAAAGAAATATAATACTATAATCTGCCCCTTTTAAAAAATAAATACTATAAATGCCCCTATTACAAGAATTAAAAATACTTAATCTGTCCCCCATGGAAAGAATTAACTATATAAAACGCCCCCCCTTTAAAGAAAATTTAAAACCCAGAAAAGCTCCTTTTGTATAGAATAAACTACTATAAACTAAGCACCCAGCATGCTAATTAGAACCGGCCCCCCGCCCCGTTCCTTGTGGGGACTTATTGTCCTTTGATGATTTTTGTAAGTGGAACTCCGATTGGTTTTTCGTGTTATAATCAGGAGGTTATAATGAGTGGGGGCCGCGACCGGCTCCGATCTGATTGCCCCTAATTTCAGGCGGCTGCAATTAGTTGTGGATGTGAAGGGGGATTTCCCTTTGTGGGCGGGTGGGGAAAATGAAGGCTTTTTAAGGCTGTGGATTAACCCCGTGTAAAGGGGGGCTCCCCCCGCTGTTTTCCAGAGCCTGCTTTAAAGCTACAGGGTTCCATTCTGTTCAGGCTGTGGAGGTTCTACAGCTTCAGGCCCCGTTTTAGGTGTTTGGGGGGGTTTCGCTTCAGTTTTCCATTCCTGTCAGACGTGGCCGATTTTACGCTTAGGTCCCGCTTTGTTCAGGCTGTGGCGGTTCTACAGCTTAAGCCCTCCCACTTTCTGTTCAGGTTTGTGGGCGGTTCTACAGCTTAAGCTCCCACTTCCTGTTCGGGCTGTGGGCATTTACAGCTTCAGGCTCCCACTTCCTGTTCAGACTGTGGCCAATTTTACAGCTTCAGGCACCCACTTCCTGTTCAGGCTGTGGGCGGTTCTACAGCTTAAGTCTCCCACTTACTGTTCAGGCTGTGGGCGGTTCTACAGCTTAAGTCTCCACTTCCTGTTCAGGCTGTGGGGGGTTCTACAGCTTAAGTCTCCCACTTCCTGTTCAGGCTGTGGGCAGTTCTACAGCTTAAGTCTCCCACTTCCTGTTCAGGCTGTGGGCAGTTCTACAGCTTAAGTCTCCACTTCCTTTTCAGGTTTGTGGGAGTTCTACAGCTTAAGTCTCCCATTCCTGTTCAGGCTGTGGGCAGTTCTACAGCTTAAGTCTCCCACTTCCTGTTCAGGCTGTGGGTAATTCTACAGCTTCAGGCTCTCGATTCCTGTTCAGGCTGTGGGTAATTCTACAGCTTCAGGCTCCTGATTCCTGTTCAAGCTGTGGGTAATTCTATAGCTTCAGGCTCTCACATTCTGTTCAGGCTGTGGGTGGTTCAACAGCTTAAGGCTACCATTTCCTGTTCAGGCTGTGGGCGGTTCTACAGCTTAAGTCTCCCACTTCCTGTTCAGGCTGTGGGCGGTTCTACAGCTTCAGGCTCCCACTTCCTGTTCAGTCTGTGGGCAGTTCTACAGCTTAAGTCTCCCACTTCCTGTTCAGGCTGTGGGCAGTTCTACAGCTTAAGTCTCCCACTTCCTGTTCAGGCTGTGGGTGGTTCAACAGCTTAAGGCTAACATTTCCTGTTCAGGCTGTGGGCGGTTCTACAACTTCAGGCTCTCACTTTCTGTTCAGGCTGTGGGTGGATCTACAACTGTGAGCGGCAGGTGAGCTCTGCGATTTTACAGCTTCAGACTCCTGCTTCCTGATCAGGCTGTTGGCGGTTCTACAGCTTAAGTCTCCCACTTCCTGTTCAGGCTGTGGGCAGTTCTACAGCTTAAGTCTCCCACTTCCTGTTCGGGCTGTGGGCAGTTCTACAGCTTAAGTCTCCCACTTCCTGTTCAGGCTGTGGGCAGTTCTACAGCTTAAGTCTCCCACTTCCTGTTCAGGTTGTGGGTAATTCTACAGCTTCAGGCTCCTGATTCCTGTTCAGGCTGTGGGTAATTCTATAGCTTTAGGCTCTCACATTCTGTTCAGGCTGTGGGTGGTTCAACAGCTTAAGGCTCCCATTTCCTGTTCAGGCTGTGGGCGGTTCTACAGCTTCAGGCTCTTACTTTCTGTTCAGGCTGTGGGTGGATCTACAACTGTGAGCGGCAGGTGAGCTCTGCGATTTTACAGCTTCAGACTCCTGCTTCCTGATCAGGCCGTGGACGATTCTACAGCTTCAGGCTCCTACTTCCTGTTCAGGCTGTGGGTGGTTCTAAAGCTTCAGGTTTCCACTTCCTGTTCAGGCTGTGGGTGGTTCTACAACTTCAGGTTCCCACTTGCTGTTCAGGCTGTGGGTGGTTCTACAACTGTGAGTGACAGGTGAGCTCTTAGCTGATCCTGCTAGAGGGACATTAGGGATGGAAGGGTCTATACAGCAGGGCAGAAGGTAACAGCTCTAAAGGGTTAAAATTTGTCTGTAAGAACCATAAACAGGCTCCTGTGCTGCTGAGACAGCGGGAGGGAGGTCTCCATCCTGGACACTGCTAGAGCAAAGCGAGGAGGTCGGTAACCTAGGAAACCTTTTGTACACAAACAGGAGATAAAAGACTGCTCTAAATCTGAAACAAAGCAAAATCAGAACAGCAATGTATTTGGTAATAGTCTTTATTTACCATTGCCTTCATGTTAAACAAGCTGAAAACAATGTGTGTAGAAACCCCTTTAGTGTTAGAAAGTAAAAAAGAGCTGCAGTTTGTGGCTCCATAGGTCTGTAGTCTAGGTATCTGGGAATGGGGCCTGAATTCAGAGCAAGCGTTCAGCGCTTCTGTAGTATGCGGAGATGTCCGCCCAGATGACTCAGTCATGTATATAGAGATATGTCCCCCATGATAATGCTCAGTCTGTATATTAGATATGAATCACCCATAGATACACATCTCAGGACTGTATATCGAGAGATGTCGCCGCAGATAAGGCTCAGGTCTGTATATAGTAGATGCTTCCCGCCTAGATGGAAGCTCATGTGCTGTAGTAGTTAGCGGGGTATAGATGGTGCGGCGCAATAATGCTCAGGTCTGAATATAGAATGACAGCCGAGAGAAGCTCAGTCTGTATATCAGAGGATGTCCCCCAGATAAGCTCAGGTCTGTATATTAGAGATGAACCCAGATAAGCTCAGGTCTGTATATTAGAGATGTCCCCATATAAGCTCAGGTCTGTATATTAGAGATGTCCCACAAAGAATAGGCTGCAGGTCTGTATAATTTAGAGATTCTGCCAGATATAGCTGCATGTCTGTAACACATTTAGGTGATGGTCGCCCATGTATTAAGCTCAAGGTCTTGTATTATTAATAGAGATGTCCCCAGATAAGCTCAGGTCTGTATATTAGAGATGTCCCCAGATAAGCTCAGGTCTGTATATTAGATATACAATTCCCCGCAGATCAACAGTCTGGCCAGGCTCTGTATATTAGGAAGATGTTCCTGCGGGTCGGAGATAATGCTCGTGTTCTGTATACGAGTTATCAAAGATAGTCGCCCAGATAAGGCTCCAGGTCTGTATATTAGAGATGACCCCAAATAAACTCAGGTCTGTATATTAGAGATGTCTGTCCCATTAAAGCTCAGGTCCTGTATATGCAGCAAAGATGACCCGCAGAATAAGCCTTCAGGTCTGTATATTAGGTTAGAACGATGACGCCCGGAGATAAAGCTCAGGTCTGTATATTAGAGATGACCCCAGATAAGCTCAGCTCTGTATATTAGAGATGATCTAGATAAGCTCAGCTCTATATATTAGAGATGACCTCAGATAAGCTCAGGTCTGTAGAGTTAGCAGATGACAACCGTCAGGATAAGCTCAGGCTCTGTATATTATAGAATGACTCCAAGATCAACTCTGCAGCTCTTCGTATATCAAGAGTTAAAGACCCAGATATTGCCCGCCGCAGTCTGTATATTAGAGATGTATCCATTTGGTCTCCGGAGTATAAGCTCAGGTCTGTATATTAAGAAAGACCTCCAGAAGTAAGGCTCAGACGTCTGTATATTCATATCAGATTGACCCGGCAGATAAGCTCATTAAGCTCTAAGGCTCATATATTAGACTTATTAACGACCCGACGAGATAAGACTCAGGGCTCAGTATATTCTAGAGAAGTACCTCTAGATAATGTCAGCTCTGTATATAAGAGATGACCCAGATAAGCTCAGGTCTGTATTATAGAGGATGCCTACCAGATTAAGCACAGGCTCGTATATTAGTAGATGACTCCCCAGGAAAGCGTCGAAGTCTATATAATAGAGTTATGCCCCAGAAAAGGTCTCAGCTCTGTATAGTAAGCAGGATGACGCGCAATAAGGCTCAGGTCTGTGTATATTAAGAGATGTCTCGCAGATAAGCCTCCAGGTCTGTAATAGTAAGTATGACCTGCCTTCAGTGTATGATAAGGCTCAGGTCTGTATATTAGCATGATTATCCGTGCCAGATAAGGGCTCAGGTCTGTATATTAGATTATGTTGCGCCCGCAGGAGAATCCTCGGTCTATTATAAATTAGAGATGTCCCCAGATAAGCTCAGGTCTGTATATTAGAGATGTCCCCAGATAAGCTCAGGTCTGTATATTAGAGATGTCCCCAGATAAGCTCAGGTCTGTATATTAGAGATGACGGACTGTTCAGGATAAGGCCTGCAGGTCCTTTATATTATAAGATGACCCCAGGATAACTCGAGGTCTGTATATTTAGCAGATTAACGCCAGATAAGGCTCAAGGTCCGTGTATATTAGCAGATGACCACCCAGATATAGCTAGGTCTGTATATTAGAGATGGCCCGGGCGAGATATAAGGCTCAGGGTCTGTATATTAGTAGATGGCACCCCCGAGATAAGCTGCCCTAGGCGTCTGAATATTTGTAGATTGACTCCAGATAAGCTCAGTCTGTATATTTAGAGAGATGTCGCCCAGTTTAATAAGGGCTCAGTCTGTATATTTAGAGATAGTCCCCAAATAAGACTCAGGATCCTGATAAAAGTCTGTTATATCAGATATGAAGCTTCGCAGGATAAGAGCTCAGGTCGCGTTATATTGAGAGAGTAGTATGACCCCGGGCCAGATATAGGCTCAGTCTGTATCATGTAGGAGATGTCCCGCCAGATAAAGGCTCAGTCGGGTATATTATGTAGATGACCTCGAAGATAAGCTCTCACTCTGAACTATTGAATGACTCCTAGCATAAGTCAGGTTCTGTATATTCAAGATTCTGCCCAGATAAGAGGCTCATGCTTTGTCTGTATACTATAGAGATGTCCCGCTAAGATAAGGCTCAGCTCTGTATATTTAGAGATGACCCCCAGAATAAGCTCAGGTCTGATATACTTAGAGAATGTCCCCTAGCATTCAAGCTCAGTCTATATATTAAGAGATGACTGGGCCATCAGATAGAAGCTCCACTCATGTAATAAATTAGTAGTGACCTCGTCCGCAGTTATATGAGTCTTCAAGCTCTGATATAATTAGAGGAAAGGAGCCCTAGATAAGCTACAGCTCTGTAGATATTAGAGATGACCTCGCATATAAGTCTCGCTCTGTATAATAAGAGATGACCCAGATAAGGGCTCAGGTCTAGGTATATTAGAGTAATATGTCTTCCAGATAAGCTCAGTCTGTATTAAGTAGAGATGGACCCCAGTAGAAGGGCTCAAGGTCTGTATATTGAACAGTATATGACCCCAGATAAGCTCAAGTCTATATATTAGAGATGACCCCAGATAAGCTCAGGTCTGTATATTAGAGATTACCCCAGATTATCTCAGCTCTGTATATAAGAGATGACCCAGATAAGCTCAGGTCTGTATATTAGAGATGCCCCAGATAAGCTCAGCTCTGTATAGAATAAGAGATGATCGGCCGCAGTATAAGCTCAGAGTCTTGTATATTTAGAAGATTGTTCGCGCGCTAGATAAGCTTGCAGGTTATGTAGATATAAATAGCAGATGTCCCCCTAGGAACAAGCTCAAGTCTGTATAAATTCTAGTAAGATTGACGCTCCAGATAAGCTCAGCTCTTGTATATTATGAGATGACCCCTTTGAGATAGTCTCAGATCTTGTATATTAGAGATGTGGACGCCGCAGATAAGCTCAAGCTATATATTAGAGATGTCGCCCTAGATTAAGCTCAAGTGTCCTGTAATATTAAGATGTACCGCGCATTATTATCGCTACATCAGGGCTCTATATATAAAAGACAATATGATCACGGGGGAAGACCCAGATAAGCTCAGGTCTGTATATTAGAGATGTCCCCAGATAAGCTCAGCTCTGTATATATAGAGATGATCCAGATAAGCTCAGGTCTGTATATTAGAGATATGCGGCTTATAAGTGCTGCCAGGTCTGTATATTAGAGATGACCCGCAGATAAGCTGCATGTGGTCATGGGGGGTTCGTATATTAAGATGCACCCCCAGATAAGCCATGTGTCTTATATTAGAGGCATGTCCCGGGCATATAAGGCAGCGAAGGTCTGGTATATTTCAGAGACTGAAGACCTCAAATAAGTCTCAGCTCTGTATATTATGACGATGTCCCAGATATGCTCAGGTCTGTGATAATTAAGATGACCCCAGATAAGCTCAAGAGTCTGTCATATTAGAGATTACCCCTAATTCTGCTCTAGATAAGCCTCAGTCATGTATATTAGAGTGAACCCAGATAACCTCAGGTCTGTAATTTAAGATGTCCCGCAGATAAGGGCTCAGGGTCTGTATATAGAGATGTCCGCCAGATAAGGCTGCAGGTCTTGCATAATTAGAGATTGATTAAGAAACCCAGATAAGCTCAGGTCTGTATATTAGAGATGATGTAGATAAGGGCAGCAGTCTATAGTATTATAATAGGATGTCCCTCTAGTATATCAGCGCTCAGGTCTGTATACTTAGAGATGTCCCCTGATAAGCTCAGTCTTGTATAATTATAAAGAGATGGTCCCCAGATAAGGCTCAGGCTCTAGTATACATTTAAGATGCTCCCCCAGATATAGACTCAGTCTGTATATTAGCAGATGTCTCACAGATAGAGACTACTAGGCTCTGTATATTAGAGATGACCCCAGATGAGCTCAGGTCTGTATATTAGATGTTACATACGCCCAGATATAGCTCAGGGTCATGAATTTTATGTGAGATGGGGCCCGCAGATAAAGCTCAGGGCTGGTATATGTTAGAGGTAGTAGATTGATGCACCGCAGATGAGCTCAAGGTCGTCTAGCTCTCTTTTCTTTGAAGGACACCGTTGCGCGGCTCGCACGTGGACAGGACAGCATATCACACCTTGCGGCGTCGCGTCAGCCACCGAAAACTTAGAGACAATGCCCACAATTATAGCCTCATGTACCTGGCCGCTAGCAATCCGTATACGGGCAGAGTGGTGCCTCTTTAGTACACTGGACGGCACGGCTGATATTGGTTGACTAAATCAGCATCGGCTTGCAGGTCAGCGGAAGCGTTCACATCCAAAAAGAGAAAAAAAAAAAAAAAATTCGGGGCGAACTGCGTCGGTGTAACGATTGGCCGCACCGTTGATAATGGTGGGGGGGGGGGCCGGGGGGTATAATGGGGGGGTTATTGGTTATCTTTAATTGAGTTGTGTGGGTAGTTGTGCAAAGGAGGGTTGGTTTATGTATCCATAAAGTGAGATGATGTCCCCGTCCAGGGACCGAAGCTGAGTTATACCGGATGATTATATATGCTGTAGCACCATCGGAGCCTTTGAAACCGACGCAGCGCACGCACACTATTCCTCTATAATATTTTGACTTACTATAATAAATTCGCTAATGTAGGCACGGCATGGAGGTGGGCAGCGTAATGGGGCAATTCTGCTAATTGCATCTCAGGATTCACAGGGTGGACAATGTGAATCGTATTATATTGTAATTAATGTGCAGTTTTATATGGGACGTGTTGGATAGGGCGGCGGGAGATTTACATTCGTTATCCGTCCTTTCAGAACCAGATTTGTTTTTCGCACTGGAGCAAATTTAGGCATCGTTTTTGTAATTTAAAAAATTGTGAAAAATTCAAGATAAAATCTCAAAACTTTAAAATTGAATTCTGGGCGTCCGCTTTATTTGATAATTCAAATTTTTTTTTTAGGCAGTTTATCAGTACGTTCACACAGCCGCCATCTGGATTGTTGCACTTCTATTGAAACCTCATATGGTGCGGTGCTGCAGTGACATTCAGAGAACATGTTTCTCTAAGAAAAGTGTTAGGGTGTTTTTTTTTGTTTATAGATTTGTTCACTTAAGAAATTTTCTGATTTGATATTTTTCTTGTGTTTAGAAGGTTTTCTGATATTGATATATTTACCTATATTTTAAGTGTACTGTACTTGTATTTTTTAGAAAATGTTCCATGTGTTTGTACATGAGCAGTAGCGCTACTTCTGGTCGCATTCCTTAAAAATATTCTTGTTATGAAGTATTTTGCATGCAGGCTCCCTACTACTGTAACATCAGGCTACCCGTCTGGAGCTCTTGAGTGAGTCCAAGACTTAGGCTGCTTATGATGTCTACCCAAATTAGGTGTAACAATGCAGTTTTCCATTGTTCTGTAGCTTGTGGGTGGAGATCAGTGGCTATAATGTCTCCCAAACATAGAGTTTTAGTGGCCTCTTAGCTCGGTGGGTGTGGATGTTAGCTGCTATGATGTCCCCTTTAACTATATATGTTTCATTTCCTGAGTGGTGGGTGGAGATTACTGTTATGATGTCTCCCAATTATTTTAAAAAAGTTCAGTTGTCCTGAGCGGTTGGGGATGGAGACTAGCTGCTATGAGTCTTCCATACTTTTGTATGTGTTCATTGTCCGGCTGGTGGGTGGAGATTAGCTGGTATGATGTCTCCCATACATTATCTAATGTTCAGTTGTCTCTGAGGTAGTGGGTGGAGAATAGCTGCTATGATGTCTCCCATCTACTATATTTTTTTATTTTTTCCTGAGCTGGTGGGGGAGATTAGCGTTATGAGGTCCCCAAATACCATATAATTTTTCATTGTCTTGAGTGGTGGGGGGAGATTAGCGTTTTATGTTCCCATTACTATATAATGTTCAGTTGTCTCTGAGCTGGTGGGTGGAGATTAGCTGTTATGATGTCTCCCATATACTATATAATGTTCAGTTGTCTCTGAGCTGGTGGGTGGAGATTAGCTGTTATGAGGTCTCCCATATCCATTAATTTTAGTTGTTTTTTGGGCTAGGGGTGAAGAATTGCGCTGATGTCTCCCAAACACTGCACAATTTTCAGTTGTCCCTGAGTTAGTGGGTGGATATTAGCTACTATGAAGCCTTCCATACACTGTACACTTTTCAGCTGTCCCTGAGTTAGCAAGTGGAAATTAGCTACTACAATATCTCTCATACACTCCAAAACAAGTGGGCGGAGACTAGCTGGTATGATGTCTCCCATACATTATCTAATGTTCAGTTGTCCTGAAGATGGGTGGAAATACTGCTATGTGTCTCCCATACATTTTAATTTCAGTTGCTCTGAGCTGGTGGGGGAGATTAGTTTGGTATGTGTCCCCCATACATTGTTAATTTTAGTTGCTCTGGGGCTAGTGGGTGGGCTACTGGTTGAGTCCCCCTCTTACCAAATGTTTTCATTGTCTCTGAGGTATGGGTAGAGAAAAGCTGCATGATGTCTCCCATACAATTGTAAATGTTCAGTTGTCTCGATAGGGGGGTGGAGTTTAGCTGTATGATGTCTCCCATATACTATATAGTGTTAAATTTGCCCTTAAGCGGGTGGGTGGAAAGTACCTGCTCTGTTTTCCCCAACATTGTATAATATTTAGTTGTCCCCTTTACTAGTGGGGGGAGACCCAGCTGCTACGATGTTCCCAAAACTGCCCCAAATTTTACGTGTTCCCTGAGTTTGGGGTGGAAAATTGCTTTCTAAAAGCCTTCCCCTACATGTAAAACTTTCAGGGTTTCCCCGAGCTATTTGGGGGGAAATATCTTTTCTATTAAAGTCTCCCAAAAAATGCACAATTTTTTTAGTTATTCCTGAGGGTTGTGGGAGAAAAAATTTGCTGCTAAGATATCTCCCCAACCCAGTGCAAGAGAAGAAAAGATTTCCCGCTCCTCTAATTCTTTTTTGAAGCCGCAAAGGGGGACACCCTAGAGATTCTGAGGGAGAAAAAGGGGTAAGAGATTTAAACTTTTTGGGGGCTGTCCGTCTCGTTTTAGCCCCCAAAACCCCCCCTCCTCCCCCTTTAAATCCTCTGGGCAGCAGTTTAAACCCGATTTCCCAAAAACTTACCTTAAACAGAGGATGGGGCTTCAGCAGGGTATTTCAGAGTAATAAAAAAGTTTAGGAGAAGGGGGGATGCAGGGAAAGGGGGGCTTGATACGAGGAGAGAGAAGCATTTTTTTTTTAATTTAAAAAATTTTAAAAAATTTTTTTTTTGTTTAACAGTTGGGTTAATTTCAAACTTTGTGTTGTCGTTAGAGACTGTTTAACTGAGCTTTTTTTCGCCTTCCAAAAATTGGGGTACAAAATAAATAAATCAAAATAATATTTCTTGAGTTTAATTTTTTTTTTTTCATAATTTGTTTTTAAAATTTTTTAAAAAAATGTTGTATGAAAAAATTGTGGAAAAAAAAAATTTATTTGATCGTTTTTTTTTTACTGAGTTAAAAATTATGAAAAAAAGGGTCCCCCTTTTTTGGCCCTTTTTTTTTTAAAAAAAAATACATTTTTAATTCTTCCCTGTTTGAACTTTTTGAAAATGACATTTGTCCATCAAGTTCAAAAACTAAAATTCTAATTTTGTTATTTTTTTCTTTAACTTTTGTTTTTTTTGTTTTTCCAAAAAGTTTTTAAAAAACCTTTTTTTTTTTTAGCACTCTTTTTTCTGGGAAAGCTGGGGACAGCCTATGTGACCCCCCTGAAAAAACCTTTCCAGGGGTTTTGCCCACCCAAAAACTTTCCAAAAAGCCTAGGAAAAAGAAGCTTTATGG
Source organism: Phyllomedusa bahiana (assembly GCA_025379985.1). Taxonomy (NCBI): domain Eukaryota; kingdom Metazoa; phylum Chordata; class Amphibia; order Anura; family Hylidae; genus Phyllomedusa; species Phyllomedusa bahiana. The sequence goes on along the minus strand of JAODAL010026348.1, from coordinate 34,990 downwards.
GGTTGGGGGCTGGGGGATAAGTGGGCCCTGGAACCTCTAGGGCCCCTTTAAATTTGGCATTATAGGGGGGCCCCGGGGGGGTTTCCCGCTGAAATGTTGCGGCCGGCTTTGGGGCGGGGAACCTGCTCCCTAAAAGATTTTTTTTAAAATTCCGGGAAGGGTGATATCGGGAAATATAAGGCCCGGCCTCCTAAGGCCCTAAAGAATGTTATCTCCCTCCCGCACATTCCTTGTAAGGGGAAACGAAGTTTAAAAAACCCGGCTGCAGGTTTCCGGGTCTTGAAAAAGCCATTCTGCCCCTCCTCCATTTAATTTCTCTTTTTTGGTTTTTCTGGGAATAGGGGGGAAAGTCCCCCCCCCAGGGTTTTCTCTTGATGTTTTTAGAATAGGGGGGTCATGCTCCCCCCCCAGGATTCTCCCCTAAAGTTCTAGAATGGGGTTTGTTATGCTCCACCCCCAGGGATTCTCTCTTTGGGTTCTAGAATCGGGGTTGCCCATGCTCCCCCCCCAGGGATTCTCTTTTTGTTTTTTCAAAATTCGGGTGTCTGCTGCCCCCAGGTTTTCCCCTCTTTGGGTTTCTGGAATCGGGGGTTTTAAAGCTCCGCCCCCGGTTTCCCTTTTTTGATGTTCAAGAATCGGGGTGTGATGCCCCCGCCCCCGGGAATTTCTCGATTTTCTAAAACCCGGGTGTCAGTTCCCCCCCCAGGGAAATTCTCTCTTTGGTTTTTCTAGAATCAGGGGCCCATGCCCCCGCCCCCAGGGATTCTCTCTGATGTTCTAGAAAAAAGGGGTGTCTTTGCCCCCCCCCAGGATTCTCTCTGATTTTTAAGAATCGGGGTTTCATGTCCCCCCCCAAGGGTTTTCCTCTGATTTTTCTGAATCAGGGTTTTATGCTCCCCCCCCCAAGGATTCTCTCTAAAGGGTTCTAGAAGGGGGTTTGCCCTTTGCCCCGGGACCCCGGGAATTCCCTTTGATTTTTTTCTAGAATGGGGTTTCCCTTTGCTCCCCCCCCGGGGTTTTCCCCGGGTGTTCTAAAAAGGGGTGTCAGGTCCCGCCCCAGGATTCTCTCTTTGGTGTTCTGAATCAGGGTTATCTCCGCCCCCAGGGATTCTCTCTTGGTTTTAGAACAGGGGTTTTTAAGTCCCCCAGGTTCTTTTTTGGGTTCTAGAATCAGGGTGTCATGCTCCGCCCCCAGGATTCTCTCGTTGGGTTCTAGAATCAGGGTGTCAAGCTCCACCCCCAGGGATTCTCTCTTTGGTGTTCTAGAATCAGGGTGTCATGCTCCGCCCCCAGGATTCTCTCTGATGTTCAAGAATCAGGGTGTCCTGCTCCGCCCCCAGGTTTCCCTCTTTGGGTTCAAGAATCAGGGTGTCATGCTCCGCCCCCAGGATTCTCTCTTTGATGTTCTAGAATCAGGGTGTGATGCTCCGCCCCCAGGAATTCTCTCTGATCTTCTAGAATCAGGGTGTCATGTTCCGCCCCCACGGATTCTCTCTTTGGTGTTCTAGAATCAGGGTGTCATGCTCCGCCCCCAGGGATTCTCTCTGATGTTCTAGAATAAGGGTGTCATGCTCCGCCCCCAGGATTCTCTCTGATGTTCTAGAATCAGGGTTTCATGCTCCGCCCCCAGGGATTCTCTCTGATGTTCTAGAATCAGGGTGTTATGCTCCGCCCCCAAGGATTCTCTCTGATGTTCTAGAATAAGGGTGTCATGCTCCGACCCCAGGATTCTCTCTGATGTTCTAGAATCAGGGTGTCATGCTCCGCCCCCAGGGATTCTCTCTGATGTTCTAGAATCAGGGTGTTATGCTCCGCCCCCAAGGATTCTCTCTGATGTTCTAGAATCAGGGGGTCATGCTCCGCCCCAAGGGATTCTCTCTTTGGTGGTCTATAATCAGGGGGTCATTCTCCGCCCCCAGGGATTATCTCTTTGATGTTCTAGAATCAGGGTTTCATGCTCCGCCCCCAGGGATTCTCTCTGATGTTCTAGAATCAGGGTGTCATGCTCCGCCCCCAGGGATTCTCTCTTTGGTGTTCTAGAATCAGGGTGTCATGCTCCGCCCCCGGGGGTTCTCTCTGTGGTGTTATATAATCAGGGTGTCATGCTCCGCCCCTAGGGATTCTCTCTTTGGTGTTCTAGAATCAGGGTGTTATGCTCCTCCCCCATGGTTTGTTTCTTTGTTGTTCTAGAATCAGGGTGTCATGCTCCGCCCCCAGGGATTCTCTCTTTGGTGTTCTAGAATCAGGGTGTCATGCTCCGCCCCCAGGAATTCTCTCTTTGGTGTTCTAGAATCAGGGTGTCATGCTCCGCCCCCAGGGATTCTCTCTTTGGTGTTCTAGAATCAGGGAGTAAATCTCCGCCCACAGGGATTCTCTCTTTGGTGTTCTAGAATCAGGGTGTCAGGCTCCACCCCCAGGGATTCTCTCTTTGGTGTTCTAGAATCAGGGTGTCAGGCCCCGCCCCCAGGGATTCTCCCTTTGGTGTTCTAGAATCAGGGTGTCATGCTCCTCCCCCAGGGATTCTCTCCTTGGTGTTCTAGAATCAGGGTGTCAAGCTCCACCCCCAGGGATTCTCTCTTTGGGTTCTAGAATCAGGGTGTCATGCTCCGCCCCCAGGATTCTCTCTTTGGGTTCTAGAATCAGGGTGTCAAGCTCCACCCCCAGGGATTCTCTCTTTGGTGTTCTAGAATCAGGGTGTCAAGCTCCACCCCAGGATTCTCTCTTTGGGTTCTAGAATCAGGGTGTCATGCTCCGCCCCTAAGGATTCTCTCCTTGGTGTTCTAGAATCAGCGTGTCATGCTCCGCCCCCCAAGGATTCTCTCTTTGGTGTTCTAGAATCAGGGTGTCAAGCGATTCCCTCTCTGAAGTCCTGCTTACCCCGCCCACCTGCAGTGATTGATAGCTTTCCCAGTACAACAGAGGAAACGGTCAATCACTGTATGGAAGTGTGTGTTGTGGGGAAGATGAGAGCAGTGATTTCACTTTCGCTTTCAGGATTTACTCTGCTTTTTAGTCAGAAATCCCGCTCCAAATTATATAACCCTATATATCACAGAGCTCAGCTTCTCTCATCATATAACCCTATATATCACAGAGCTCAGCTTCTGTATCATATAACCCTATATATCACAGAGCTCAGCTTCTCTCCTCTATCATATAACCCTATATATATCACAGAGCTCAGCTTCTCTATCATATAACCCTATATATCACAGAGCTCAGCTTCTGTATCAAATAACCCTATATATCACAGAGCTCAGCTTCTCTCCTCTATCATATAACCCTATATATCACAGAGATCAGCTTCTCTATCATATAACCCTATATATCACAGAGCTCAGCTCCTCCCTCTATCATATAACCCTATATATCACAGAGCTCAGCTTCTCTCCTCTATCATATAACCCTATATATCACAGAGCTCAGCTCCTCTATCATATAACCCTATATATCACAGAGCTCAGCTTCTCTCCTCTATCATATAACCCTATATATCACAGAGCTCAGCTTCTTTCCTCTCTCATATAACCCTATATATCACAGAGCTCAGCTTCTCTCCTCTATCATATAACCCTATATATCACAGAACTCAGCTCCTCTCCTCTATCATATAACCCTATATATCACAGAGCTCAGCTCCTCTCCTCTATCATATAACCCTATATATCACAGAGCTCAGCTCCTCTATCATATAACCATATATATATATTACAGAGCTCAGCTCCTCTATCATATAACCCTATATATCACAGAGCTCAGCTTCTCTATCATATAACCCTATACATCACAGAGCTCAACTCCTCTATCATATAACCCTATATATCACAGAGCTCAGCTTCTCTATCATATAACCTATATATCACAGAGCTCAGCTCCTCTCCTCTATCATATAACCCTAAATATCACAGAGCTCAGCTTCTCTCCTCTGTCATATAACCTATATATCACAGAGCTCAGCTTCTCTATCATATACCTATATATCACAGAGCTCAGCTCCTCTCCTCTATCATATAATCCTATATATCACAGAGCTCAGCTCCTCTCCTCTATTATATAACCCTACTAATATCACAGAGCTCAGCTCCTCTCCTCTATCTATATATAACCCTATATATCACAGAGCTCAGCTCATCTCCTCTATCATATAACCCTATATATCACAGAGCTCAGCTCCTCTCCTCCATCATATAACCCTATATATCACAGAGCTCAGCTTCTCTCCTCCATCATATAACCCTATATATCACAGAGCTCAGCCTCTCTCCTCTATCATATAACCCTATATATCCCAGAGCTCAGCTCCTCTCCTCTATCCTATAATCCTATATATCACAGAGCTCAGCTCCTCCCCTCCATCACATCTTTCGGAGTACATTTGCTCTATGTGTCTGCAGTATATGTGCAGATTCTGATTGCAGCTTTGGATGTGATTGGAGTATAAGCTCAGTGAGCGGCGCAGGTCGCCCTGGTTTCCAGTCCTCTCCCATTATATAATGACCCAGATGGGTGACGCCGCCGTTATAACAAGTTTCTCCAGAAACTTTTGTTCTTGTTGCGGCTCTAAAAATACTAGTTCTGGAGATAAAGTTCTGTCCCCCAACGCCAAATATACAGCGGCACGTGCGCCCTCGAAGCGCGGGTACACGCGCGAAACGCGTAAAGTCTTTTTTAAGTTCCAAATTTTTAATTTTGGTCACGGTAATGCCGAGACTTTTTTAAAGAAAAAAAACTTTTAATGAAAAGCCTTTAGACTTGGCTTTTTTACCTACACCTGCACGTGCGCCGGGTCCATTTTTTTCCTTTCTCTCCATTTTGAAACTCATCTCTGCCGCACCCGACATACTCGTCTCTGCTGCATCCGACAAACTCGTCTCTGCTGCATCCGACAAACTCGTCTCTGCTGCATCCGACATACTCGTCTCTGCTGCATCCGACAAACTCGTCTCTGCTGCATCCGAAAAACTCGTCTTGCGCATCCGACATACTCGTTCTGCTGCATCCACAAACTCTTCTCGTCTGCTCCGCAACTCGTCTCTGCTGCATCGACTTTACTGTCTCTGCTGCATCGACAAAACCCTCGGGCATCCGGGACATATAAAAACCCGCTTATCATCACAAACTAAAGTCTCTGCTGCATCACAAAATCGTCTCTGCTGCATTCCGACTATATCGTCTCTGCTGCATCCGAAATCTCGTCCTCTGCTGCAACCGCCACAAACTGTCTCTGCTGCATCCGAAAAAACTCGTCTCTGCTGCACCCGACATACTGTCTCTGCCGATCCGACTTTACTCGTCTCTGCTGCATCCGACAAACTCGTCTCTGCTGCATCCGACAAACTCGTCTCTGCTGCATCCGACATACTCGTCTCTGCTGCATCCGACAAACTCGTCTCTGCTGCATCCGACAAACTCGTCTCTGCTGCATCCGACATCTGTCTCTGGGGGGGGGGATTCCGAAAACTGTTCTGCTGCATCGCAATACTTTTCTTGTGCATCCGACAATACTCGTTCTGCGGATCCGCTTATCGTCTTGCTACATTCGACAAAACTCGTCTCTGTGCATCCGACATTACTGTCTTGCGGCATCGACTATACTCACCTCTGGCCGCATCGAATATCATTTTACCGAATCTCTTTATGTTTGCGGAATCGTCTTATACTGTTCTGGCGGCATCACATATTTCTCTAACTATCGAATTACTCGTCTCTGGCATCGCCCATATCGTCTCTGCTACATTCGACAATGTCTCTGCTGCATCCGACATACTCGTTTCTGCTGCATCCGACAAACTCGTCTCTGCGCACCCGACAATACTGTCTTGCTGCATCCGCATATCATCTTCCCGCATCCGACATACTCGTCTCTGCTGCATCCGACATACTCGTCTCTGCTGCATCCGACATACTCATCTCTGCTTCATCCGACAAACTCGTCTCTGCTGCATCCGACATACTCATCTTTACCACATCTGACATACTCGTCTCTGCTGCATCCGACATACTCATCTTTACCGCATCTGATATACTCGTCTCTGCCGCATCCGACATACTCATCTCTGCTGCATCCGACATACTCGTCTCTCCCGCTTCCAACATACTCGTCTCTCCCGCTTCCAACATACTCGTCTCTGCCGCATCCAACATACTCGTCTCTGCCGCATCCGACATACTCGTCTCTGCCGCATCCGACATACTCGTCTCTGCCGCATCCGACATACTCATCTCTGCCGCATCCGACATACTCGTCTCTGCCGCATCCGACATCCTCGTCCTTGCCGCATCAGACATACTCGTCTCTGCTGCATCCGACATACTCATCTCTGCTGCATCCGACATACTCGTCCCTGCTGCATCCGGCATACTCATCGCTGCTGCAGCCGACATACTCGTATCTACCGCATCCGACATACTCGTATCTACCGCATCCGACATACTCGTCTCTGCCGCATCCGACATACTCGTCTCTGCCGCATCCGACATACTCGTCTCTGCCGCATCGACATATCGTCTCTGCTGCGTTCGACATACTCACCTCTGCTGCGTCCGACATCCTCGTCCCTGCTGCGTCCGACATACTCGTCTCTGCTGCGTCCGACATCCTCGTCTCTGCTGCGTCCGACATACTCGTCTCTGCTGCGTCCGACATACTCGTCTCTGCCGCATCCGACATACTCATTTACCGTGATTTATGTCTCTCCCGTTCCGATTTTACTCCCCCTGCGCATCCGACATACTCACCCTGCGATCCGCATATCATCTTGCTGCATCCGACATTCTCATCCCTGCCGTCCGACTATCACCCCTTGCTGCACCCGACTACTCGTCTCTCCCGCATTGACAAATCCTCTTGTGCATCCGACATATCGCTTCCCGCATCGGGACAAATCCCTCGCTGCACCCCGACATCCCTTTCCTGCGATCAGACTTTCCCCCACCTGTGATCCGACAAAATCGTTCTGCTGCATCGACATCCTATCTCTTTTGTTCCGACAATCTCTATCTATTCATTGCAAACTGTCTTGCTGCATCGCATACTACCTTGCTGGTCGAAAAAACTCATTTTGCTTACCGACAAAACTCATCTTGCTGCTCCGCCATATATCCTGTCGTTTTCCATCTCGTCTCTGCTGCGTCCGACAAACTCCTCTTTGCTGAATCCGACATACTCGTCTCTGCTGAATCCGACATATCGTTTTGCTGAACCCGTTTATCATCCCTAGCATCGAAAAATCCTCTTGCTTTTTACTGACAAATTATCACTGCTGAAAATGAGAAAAACTTCTCTTGCGGATTGATTTTCTGAGTAGAAGTAGATGCAGCAGTGTTGAGTATGTCAGATGCGCGTGTTGGTTGTCAGACCCGCAGAAGGCCCTATGGGGGATGTGCAGTGGGGTATGTCAAATGCAGCAAAACTGAGTAGGTTACATTGAACAGAGATGAGTTTGTCAGTGGCGAGCTGAGTTTGTTAGCAGCCGTTTCCCCTGACACTGGCTTCTGTGCGGGAATAGAGTCTAGTGCTCCCTGGTATCAGCCATTCCAGGCTGGAGAGAGCCCGAGTGTGGGGAACATTACTATGGGGATCATTTTAGGGTTAGGGGCCCTTAACATAGTTAAAGCGGACCTGCCACAGTTTGGCATTCCAGCCCCGGATTGTCAGGGCATGCTGGGAGTTGTAGTTCCAGAGGGATAGAGCATCTGGCTCCCCTTTAGTAAAATTGAACCCCGAAACGCCCCTGGCCCGTGGTCCTACCTTTTCCAGTGCCGTCACCCGGGGGTTATTTTTTTCCGCTCCGCTGCAGTGCTCCCTTTTCTCCTGGGGCTGTCCCAGCGCTCGATCTTTGCCGCCGCATCTGGGGTAGCAGCTGCGGGGGGAAAAGAGAAGCGTGGAAGGGCCGAGCTGGTATCTAACAGCTTAGATACACCGGGATGTTCAAAAAGGCCAGGCTTGTCATGGCTAAACAGATGTATAACAAAAAAAGCTTAGTATCACTAAAGCCTGTTCATACTATCAGCTAGATACAAACTCAGCGACTGTATCCACAGGATAGGGTTAGAACAGCGGTTGAATCTGTATGCCCACGAAGGTTTGAACATACTTAGAGACTGTATCGCACGGTTTGTTTAGTACGTGCTCAGCAGACTGTATCACACAGGATAGGATTAGATACAGCGGTTCAGAATACTGTATCGCACAGGATAGGATTAGATACTGTACACCTGTTGTTTTTTTTTCCGTAGGGGGGCATTTATTTTTCTGCAGCTGGGACGGTCTTTTGGGACAGCAAAACCCTTTTCAGTTCAGGGGGGGAGGGGGGGGGGGTTGTTTCCTTCCAGTCATCCGCTATATTGGAGGGGAAGTGGAGCAGGTGGGGTCAGGGTCACTGGGTCCTCCCAGGGTCATTTTTTTCCCCCTGGGTTCGTCGGGATGAGCAGAATGCAGCCCGCACCCCAAATCCCGGGGTTAAAATTTTCCGTCACCCCCGTTTCCCCGGAGAGTAGCGGACATGAGCTGGAGGCGCTCCCCGGTGTCTGTCTCTTTAATTGGACAAAGCAGTTACCTGCTAATACCCCATGTGATTAGAGGGGATTATCAAAAGCTGTTCTTGGAGGGGCCAAAGTGCGAGCTGTGTTCAGGGCGCTGGTTAAGTTTCTTGGATGCATCAAAGATGAATTTCTCAAGTGCAGCAGGGCTGAGTTTGTCGCATGCAGCAGAGCCGAGTTTGTCGCATGTAGCGGGTGTTTGTCCATGAGCAGGGGAGCTTATTGCTGCGAGGGCTGGTTTTTAAGCGCAGGGCTGGCTTATTGCATGCAGCAGGGCTGAGCTTGTCGCATGCAGCAGGGCTGGTTGTGCTGCAGCGGGCTGGCTTGTTTTTGCAGCGGGGAGTTTGTAGCATGCAGCAGGGCTGAGCTTGTCGCATGCAGCAGGGCTGAGCTTGTCGCATGCAGCAGGGCTGAGCTTGTCGCATGCAGCAGGGCTGAGCTTGTCGCATGCAGCAGGGCTGATTTTGACACATGCGGCAGGGATGACTTTGTCACATGCAGCAGAGCTAAGTTTATTGGATGCATTAATAAAAACTATCTTTACCAGATGCAGCAGAGCCGAGCGTGTCAGATGCAACCGTACTGTAACACTTATTAGACGCAGCAGAGATGAGGTTTTCCAGATGAGCGGTCGGGGCAGAAGTAAGGGAAAAAATGTTATAGATCGCAGAGCCAGGACTGTCAGATGCAGCATTGACCAAGTTTGTAGCAGAGCGGACTTTGTCATCCGTAGCAGATCTGTTTCTAATATTCTGCATTTGTATTTATCGGTTGCAGCGGGGCTGAGTTTGTCATGAAAGCAGGGTAGTTTATGGATGCAGCATTGCCCCAATTTGTTCAGTAGCAGAGATTTTTTTGTAATGAGAAAGCTATAAAGCATCGGTTAAAAGATTCAGCAAAGCTGAGTTTAACAGAGTTCTCTTTTGGTAGCGGGGGGGGGAGTTAGTTTTTGGGGTGTGCAAACCTTTGGTTTTCATTAAAAAATTTAAATTCATAGTTCCCCCCGGGCTGAATTTGGGTCAGATTGCAGGGTGGAGTTTTGAGCTGCAGAGGGATTTGGTCAGATGCTGCAGAGTGGAATGTGTCGTAAGCAGAGTGAGAATTGTCGATGCTGCAGAGTGAGAATTGTCGATACAGCAGAGTGAGAATGGCAGATGCTGCAGGGTGAGAGTGCAGTGCTGCAGGGCTGGGTGTCGGGATGCTGCAGAGCTGAGAATGTGTCAGATGCTGCAGAGCTGAGAATGTGTCAGATGCCGCAGAGCTGAGAATGTGTCAGATGTGGGGGGTGGGAGTGTAGATGCCGCGGGGGTGAGGTGTAGATGCAGCAGAGCTGAGAGTGTAGTGCAGCAGGTCTGAGAATGGTTGCTGGGCTGGAAGTGTCGATGCCGCAGGGCTGAGGTGTCAGATGCTGCAGAGTGAGAGTGTCAGTGGCAGAGCTGGGTGTCAGATCCCGCAGGGTGAGGGTGTTCGATGCTGCAGAGCTGAGAGTGTGTCAGATGCGGGCAGAGTGAGATGTGTCAGATCAGCTAGAGCGGGAGAGTTGTGCAGATGTGCAGGGTGAGAGTGTGTCAGATGCTGCAGAGCTGAGAATGTGTCAGATGCTGCAGAGCTGAGAGTGTGTCAGATGCTGCATTGACATGCTAGAGAGTTGCAGTTGGCTTGCCGTGGCTATGAGTTAGTGTCTAGATGCTGCAGAGGCTGTAGAGTGTGTCAGTATGCTGCAGAGGCTGACAACAACTGTATCAGATTCTAGCAGATGCTGAGAATGGTATCGATAGAATGCTTAGCACCTGACACGCTGAGAGAGAGTGTGGGCAGATGCAGCAGAGCTGAGAATTGAGCGATAATCTGCAGGAGTCTGAGAATGTGTCAGATGCATGCAGAAGCTTGAGTGTGTCCGATTTAGCAGTCAAGAGGCTGATGTGGAGTTGGTGTTCAGATTGCTGCAGAGCTGAGAGATGTTGTCAGATATATGCTGCAGAGTCTGAAGTAGGGTGGTGTAGGTGCAGATGCTGCAGAGCTGAGAGTGTGTCAGATGCTGCAGAGCTGAGAGTGTGTCAGATGCTGCAGAGCTAGATGTGTCAGTGCAGGCAAGTGGGCTGTGAGGTGTGACGAGATGGCTTGCATGGAGCTGAGAGTGTGTTGTTCTCCAGATCTGCAGAGCTGAGAGGTCGTGTTCTAGATGTGCAAAGCAGAGCTGAGAAAGGTATCAGATGCTCGCATGAGAGCTGATGAGAGAGTTGTAGACAAGAATGCTGCAGAGCTGAGAGTGGCTTTCATAAGCAGCAGACTGAAGGAGTCAGTTGTGCAGATGCTTAGCGAGGGCTTAGAATAGAGTCAGAATGCTGCAGCGAGCTGAGAATTTGAAGTCTTCCAGATGCCTGCAGGCTCAGGAGAGTGGTGTCAGATGCTGTGCAGTATCGTAGAGAAGCGTGTGTCAGATGCTGCATAGCTGAGACGTGATGTGTCTAGATTGTGCTGCAGGAGGCTGAAGTGATGTCCGATGCTTGCAAGAGCTGAAGAGTGTGTCCGATGCTGCAGAAGGCAAAGTGTGTCTAGGTGCTGCAGGGTCTGAGAGGTCAGAGATGCTGGGCGGAGCTGAGAGTTTCAGAAGCTGGTGCAGAGCAGATGAGTTGTCCAGATGCAGCAGAGTGCTGAGAGTTAGGTGGTCAGAGCTAAGCAGTGTATGCTGAGTAGTGAGTGTCAGATGACAGCTAGAGCAGATGAGTGTGACACAAGATGTGCTAGCAGAGCTCAGAGTCATGAATAAAGCGATGAGGCTGGAGTGTCAGTATGGCAGCAGGAGACTGAGAGTGTGTCAGTGTGCTGCAGGGCTGATAGAGTTGTGTTCAGTATGAGGCTGGGGGCTGAGAGCGATGTTCATGTGTGCTTGCAAGGGCTGTAGAAGTGCGTGCTCAGATGCTGGAAGGGCTGAGACTCAGGTGTTCAGATGCGCAAAATCTGAGTGTTCAGAAAAATGCAGAAGGGCTGAGGAGTGTCAGATGCCTGCAGAGTTTGAGAGAGAGTGTCAGATGCGTGCAAAGTGTTGAAGTGTCTCCAGGATGCATCAGAGCTGAGAGTGTCAGTATGCAGTAAAAAAAATACATAGCAGTCGCTGAGAGTGTTCTCAGAGATGCAGGCAGCAGAGCTGAGAGATGTTCCTATCATATGCAGAGCAGAGCTGAGAGTGTCCTCACGACGCCTGTCAGATGCTGAGAGTGTGTGAAAGAATGCAGCAGGAGCTGAGATGTTGTGTCCAGATGCAGCAGGGGGTCAGAGAGTGTTGTCAGGTATGCATAGCACCATGAGGTCTTGAGACGTGGAGTGTCAGACGCGCAGAGCTGAGAGTGCGTGGATGAGTGATGCAGCAAGGGCTGAAGTGGTGTCAGAATGCAGCAAGCTGATAGTGTGTCAAGAATAGGCAGCAGAGCTTGAGTGTGTCCAGATGCAGCAGTCTGTGAGAGTGGTTTCAGATGCATACAGGGGGCAGAGTGTGTGAGGCGATATGCAGCTTGTGAGTATATAATACGTCTTATATACAGATGAGCAAAGAATGAGAGGGTTTTACCCTAGAATAAGATGCAGAGAGGTTTGTCCAGTTTGCTGCTGGGCTATGTTTCATGAGAAAGAATTGCAGCAGAGATCTGAGTTTGTCTTTGTGTAGTAAATCTATGTAATAGTGCGGCAACATGTGAGACTACCTGGAACTTCACATAGTGAAACTGCATGAAACGCTGCAGCGAGAGCCGTCAACCCTATGCTAGGGATAGATGTCGCCCACAGGCAGTTCAACAACGATTTTTTTTGGCATATCTGCAACATCCAGACATTTAGTTTAAGAGGGAACCCCTTTGGGTACTGGCAGATGAACGTAAGCCATGTCACCGCCCAGCCGCACCTCCGGCCTCAATCAGTCGTCGCTGTGCTCCCAACGGGTCGCTACGTAACCACGGAGAATAAGATGCTAAATTTTAGCGTAGCATGAAGTGTCGTCGTCAGGCGGGGATGAGTCCATCGTCTCTTAGCGTCCCACCTATACAGAGAGGATGGGGGATCCTGGGCGACAGAGCCGAACCCCAGAATCATCAATGAGCGCCATGGTGGGGACGTGGACCACTTGACCCTCCGCACTGCCCAGTAACATGTGGCGCCTCCCATGTCACAGCTCCAGGACACATTAGCGGCACTTATATATAGGGGCTTCAAGTGAGCCCATTCCCTAAACTGGAGATCTAGCACCAGTATCCTACAGCAGTGCAGCTGAGTCTTTAGAGGAGCAGAGAAGAAGTATTTACAATCTTGACAGACTATCCCACTAGGGGGTCTTGGGGTATAACAGTAGTAAGGGCAGAGATAGTATTTTACACCTGAACACCTACAGGACCATCCATCTGTGAGGGGGCCACTAGAGGTTACAGGAGCTATTAGGAGAGGCAGGGGGTAGTATTGACATCTGACAGACTACCCACATCAGGCGGTTACACATTAAGGGTGGACACTGAGATAGTTATACAGCCTATAGACCTTGAACCTCCGTCATGTGGCTAATGGGTCCATCCACTATAAGGTGGAATAGATACCATAGTAATTACCACCTGATACGGGCTGTCCTCCCTCATGGGTAAGCAAGTAAATCACTATTATGGGGGCATAGATAAGCATATTACAAACCCACCAACACCTCTTGCAGTGTAAACGGTAATTACTATAGGTGGTCCAAGGTAGTAAGTGTCTATTTATACATCTACAGATTATTCTAATACAGGGGGCATGGGGTTATAAGCTATATAAGGGCATATTTTAGTATTGCACCATACACAGGCTTCCTCCGCAGGGGGTCATGTGGTAAAGCTAATAGGATGGTCCATGAATATGGAATATCTTACACCTATAGGCTCCTCTCCGGGGGGGCAGGGGTATCGCTATAGGAGGCCACGGTAGTAAGTTATTACACCTACAGACTCCTCTTCAGGGGGCAGGGATACAGCTGATAGGTGCACGTGGACAAAATCTGTACACCTACAGGCTCCTCCCTGAGGGGAGCCGAGACGCTGTAATCTCTATCAGGTGCATGAATAGAACTTACACATTCTACAGGCTCCTGGTCCGGTTGGGAGCAGGGGCGTCAGCTACATATGGGGACAGGTTGGCGGTAGTAATTACACCTACAAGGCCCCTCTGTATGGAGCAGTATTAAATAAAGAAGGTGGCCGAGGGTGTTTAGGTATTATGCTACATGTTTCCATCTGTAGACGGGGGAGCAGGTTAGTATTAAGAACCTACAAGGTCCGTCCATTGGGCGTCATGGGGGTAAGTAGAATATAGGGGCAGAGATAGTATTACACCTACAGGCTCCCAGTAGTGAGGTGCAGGGAGTATAGATAGTAGAGGGGTGCATGGGGTAGTATTATACACTACGATGTAATCTCCCTGTATGGGAGACATAGGGGTATATGTATCTAGGGGCGGAGGGGTTAGTATTAAACCTACATGGCTCCCCTGCGTAGCGGTGCAGGGTGTATTATGTCTAATAAGGGTAGTAGATGAATCCCAGAGAAAATGACGAGGAGTCCATGATGAGTGGCCGTATAGGTTGGTCCACGGTGCCAGTGTAATTTAATTAGCAGATTAAGGGAGTATCCAATTTTATGTAATAGTGAATTTTGCAAACAGTTCATATCACTATGTCCAATGAATCTCTGCTTTGCTGGTCAGTGACACATTAGGAACCAATCTCTGTAGTTCAAAGTGCCAAGGAGCGGGCCTTCATCAACTTATAAATAACCGCGCAGCTGAAATGTCATTATCACAAATTAGTAGTATCAGTGCAATTTGGGCCTAGGAAGGATGGCTCGATGATGCGCGAGATACTCGTCCGTATTAGCACCCTACCAGTACACATAGATATGTTTCCGGTTCACTAGACCAGCAATCAAACCTCATTCTCTGCACTCCAATACGATATAGTGGGACTGTGTGCCAGGCTCGGGCTCCTGGGAAAGCGTGGCCCTCAGACCTGCATATTGTGCTGTACGGCGACGGTCTAAGAACAACCACTCAAGTAGCACTTCTGCGCTACATAAGACGAAAGGACTTGTGTACCCCTGATCTACTGCAGCCTCTTTCACTGGCCTTCCCGCTGGCCTCCTTGATTCATCTGCAGCGCACGCGTCTCCGATCAGGTGGGCTAGGCCCGGGCCGCCGTGCTGCTCCTCCGCAGGCTGTGTCCTCTATGCAGGAGGAGACTGAGTGCCTCTGACTGGAGCCAACCTGGGCACGGCAGGGCTCCTGTTGGGCCACACCTGCCTGACATACACACAACGAACAATGGAGGGGAATAGTGAGTGACTTTGAGATACAGCTCAAATGAGAGCTGCTTTGATGTACAAGTGCTGCGATATTGACAAGTGGCGGCCAAAGAGGAGGGGGAACAGAGACAGAAAGCCGGTGGGAACCTGTGAAGAGTGAAAGCTGGGGGATAGAGGAGGAATAGCTTGGGAGACCGGAGGTGAGGAAAGCCGATGGGAAAGCAGAGGAGCTAGTGGGGGGGAAAGCTGTGGGATAGAGGATGAAAGCTGGGGGATAGAGGAGGACAGCTGGGGGATAGAGAGGATGAAAGCGCTGGGGTGATAAGAGGAGGAAAGAGCTCGGGGGACATACAATACCGTGGGTAAGAGAAGAGCCGGGGATTAGAGGAAAGAGGAAACGCTTGGAGATGACCAACTAGGAGAGAAAAATGCTGCGAGGGGGACACAGAGGAGTGAACGACTACGGATAGTGGCAAACCGCGTAGGAGGGAAACAAGCGACCGGGGAAAGGCAGGAGCGGAAGCCAGTGGTGGGGAAAGCTGAGAAGAGACTAGAGAGAGGAACAGTCACAAGAGCGGAGGAAAAGAGAGAAGGAAGCTTGCGTGGGCGATAGAGAGAAAATGACAAAGAACACCAGACTCGTTCGGGCTATAGAGGAGAGGAAAGCAGGGGGGATCGGCAGAAGAGGAAAGCCGGGGGAATCACCTAGGAGGCAAAGCCTGGGCGGGATAGAGGGTTGAGAAAACGCTGCGAGGATCAGGGAGGAAAGACCGGGGTCGGAATAGAGTAGGAAAGCGCGCTGATCGTGAAACCCCCCGGGGACGTGAAAGCTGCGATGGTACCAATGGAGAGAAAGCTTGGTGGTGGACTGAGAGGAGGCGAAAGTACATGGGGGGATGACAGAGCATGTGGAAAGCTGAGGAGCGATCTGCTAGGAGGGGCAACAGGACCCAAGATTGGGGGGAAACAAGCAAGTCATAGGAGACAGTGGGGGAGAATAACGCTGGGGGATAGATGGAGGGTCAAAAGCCTGGGGGATAGAGACACGGAAAGCTGGCGTGGTCAGTAGAGAAGGAACAAGTGCTGCGGGTAGAAATATGAGGAGGAATAGACAACTGATGCGAGAGATCGCGGGTGAGCAGAAATAACAGCTATGGCGGGCGGACCACAAAAGGGGAGAAAGCCGGGAGGAACAAGAAGAAGTGAAAAAGAGGCTTGGGCGACTGCTGAGGACAGTCTATGGAGTGAACCGGTCGGAGGATGACAATAGCCAGGGGGCCTGAAAGGTTAAGGACAGGGGCCTGGTTAGACCACAAACCAAGTACTCAAAGTATCGCCAGAAGACACATGAATATAAAGATATTGGCAACAGAGATTTAATACATCACTCAACACTACATACTGTATTTCCTGTGTGAAATCTATACCACTTAATGCAACTAATTTATAAAACAGTCAGCAAGCGACAGGTTCTGTCAGGAGCCCCACCGTGCGAGTATCATTCTGCCTGAGACTCCTGTAGATCCTGTCTCGATGCGACTGAAGACCAAACAACCCATCCCGCTGCCTGATTTTCTGTCTAGTCAATGAGACTGCACGTGCGGATAGTAGGTGACACATGGCCTACTCTTCTGGGCCTCCATCGACTTTAGTTACCACCTTCAAATGTGATTATACTATCAGAACCTGCTCTACTATGTTCTGCGTCATAGGCCATGAACTTTCTCCTCGATGGGATAAACGCTGAGGGAAAACTACTTTCTTCATCTATCTCGAGTGGCAAGAAAAAACATTAAACATGACCACATTTTGGAGCCAAATAGCTTGTATACTTCCCTCCAAGACGGGAGACAACGCAAAAACAATCATGTTTTCTTGAACTTTCCATCCACGGAGCCAACCGCACATCTCCAACCAGAACTGTCCGTATCCTTCTGAATATAATCGAGCCTGTCCAGATATAAACAAAACTGAGGCCTCTAAATGTAATGACAAAGCGGTTAGTCTCTAAGATGTGATAGCTTGTCTTTAGTTACAACCATAGGAGCATACCAGAAGCACCATAGCAACCAGACAGACACTTAGCAAACAACCAGAGCCCATAAAGCTACCAAACCACGATCCTCATATGCAAACCTAATCAGATGACTACATATGCAACCACAAAACAGATGAAGACCTCTACTTTCAACTTTCTTCCCACCAAGTCACGGTGAGCGCCATGAAATAAAAGCTAAAGATGAACAACTCTGATAGTGTACTCTTGCTACTGAGGCTCCGCGAATTTGAGGTTAGCTTAATGAAGCTCAGATTCGGAGGATAATGAAATATGTGGCTCCGATTAGAGTTTGGTAATACCTAGCGTGCTGGCGCGCTTGGGTTGCTCATGGAGCGGCAACCAAAACACAGACAGTGTCTTATAACACTATACAGTCGATTCCATACACTAAGGGCCACAAGTCTAATAACTGGCAACAACACGACCATAACATACAAAACTCAATCGAGACTGGGCGCAACTGGCAATTGAGTTCTTCACAGAGGAAACTGTCCACCCTTTCGTGCGGTGCCATGTGTGCACGAGGAATAACACAGGTGGAGCGGTCTAGTAGAAACAGCGATTAGTGCTGAGTCACTGTGACCCGTTGTGTGAGCTAGAATTGCGCACGAGGACACATTCATCCACGATCCAATACAGCAAATCACCACCAAATTATACACATGCAGCAGCGCTCCAGTTCTTACATCCGCTTACACCGGTTGAGCGCGGACCTCTATCGAACACTAATGTAAAACCATACACAGTAGAATTATAGCCCAAGAAAACATCCAAGGCGTGCCCCATCGTAAGCGCATCCATGTACAATAGTATAATCTCTCATACCATGTTTGAACTATCCTACCACTAACTATTATACTAGCAATATATAATTATAATACACGTGCAAGGTCCACAAGTATATACCAGCCTGCAATACCATATCACTTTATATAAAGAAAACGCAATCCCCCAGGGTTTTATCACCCTACCAGCATCTCCAATATCACTATCTACAGGAGATCCCCAGGTTATACCAGCATGCTCCATATCACAATATACAGGAGATGTTCCCCAGGTTATACCAGTTATGCTCCATATCAACTATATAGCAGGAGATCCCCAGGATTATACCAGCATGCTCCATAGTTCATACTATAGATACTAGGAGATCCCCAAAAGGTTAAGTACCCAGTAATGCTACCATATACACGTTTATAACAAGAGAGATCCCCAGCTTACATCAGACCAGACTTTATCCATATCACAATATCTACAGGAAGATCCCCAGGTTACTCACCAGACATAGCACCCATATCACTAGAATAACAAAGGCAGAATCCCCAGGTTATATAACCAAGCAAATGTCCCCATAAGATCACTATCTATAAACAAGGAGACACGTCCCAACGTTAATCACCCAGCATAGATACAAATCAGCTAAATACAGGGAGAATCCCCCAAGGTTAATAACCAGCCGATGCCTCCAAATAATCACTTATACATAACAGGAGAAGACAGATCGCCCTAGTTTAGATAAACCAGCAATGCATCCATAACACCAAACGCACAATGGGACGAGCGCCCAGGTATATATAACCCTAGCAATTCGCTCCATACATCACACTCATAATAACCATATCCCCCAGGTTATACCTGCAATACTCACCATATTCCACACTATCCATAACTATGACATCCCAGGTATATTAACCACGCATGCCCCATAATCACACTACACATATACAAAGAGATACCCACAAAGGTATACACCAGAAATCGCCCCCGCCCATCATCACTATACTCACCACACGGAGCATACCCCAGGTATACTAACCAGCATTTGAACTACCCATCAAATCGCAACTTATATTAACAGGAATACTCCAGGATCTATACCACAGCATTGCTCCATCTAATCTATCACTATTATAAAAACCACGAGAACTCCCCAGCGTTATACCCCGGCAATTGCTCCAATAACAACTATATACAAGTAGATAACCCCAAGGTACTATACCCAAAAGATATATGGACATCCAGTATACGTTATAAAAAGGAAACCGCCCCATGTAATATCCATAATAGCAGCAAATCGCGCTCTATATCACTATAACTACACAGAAACCTCCCCCCCACGGTTATACCATCAATGCTCTGATATCACTAAATACAGAAGATCCCGCACGAGTTTATACACAGATGCTCATAGCAATCATGGATATATACAGAAGAGTCCCAAGGTTTACAACCAGCATGCTACCATATCCACTATACTATCCAAGGAGAAATCATCACACAAGGCGTTTATAAACCAAGCATGCTCCCTATCACTACATCTAATAAACGGAGAGCGCGCCAAGCCCCAGGTTATGAGCCACGCAACTGCTCCGATACAACACATGCTATATAACCACAGATCACCCCGGTTACTACCAAGCATACTCCATATATCACTAATATACAGAGAGATCTCCAGGCGCGTTTTAGGACCGATGCATTCTCCATATCACGCTATATACAGGTATGATACCCCAGGTTATTATACCAGCATCTCTCATATCACTATCTACACACCTAAACAGAGATACCCCAGGTTAATACAGCAATGACTCCCTCACATATCACTATATATCAAGGAGTATCCCCCACAAGCTCGTTATAGACACCCGAGCCATGCTTCATCATACACCTATACAGCCTCACCAACGTAGAATCCCCAAGGTTATACCCCAGCAAGTGCTACCATATCACTATATTAAACCAACAGAGAGAGGACCCCAGGCTATAATAGCAGCATGCTCCACAAATCCAACTCATAATCTAGCAGATCACCCCAAGGTTAATACAGCCTTAACATGCCAACTATCTCAGCCCGGGTGTTTAGGCGCCGGGCTGTGAGGGGCGATCCCGCTATCTTTAGGGGTCCCCTCCAAACGCCCATCCCTGGGGGAGAGTTAGAGAGCCATTCCTAACCCAGGCACTAACCCAAGCGAGGACGGCGAGGGCGGTACACTATTCTAAAATTACACACCGGCGAGCGTCAAGAGGTAGTGCGCGTGCGCGGTAGCTGGCCCTCAACTCTTAGACCGCCGCCGGGGAAAGTACCCCCGCAGGAAAAGAGGGCGATCGAATCGCCTACAGCGCGGTGAAGCAGACGCCGAGGGGCCGCAGCGGCCGCATCACCCGGCGCCGCAGGTCTCCAACCGGTGCGGGGAGGGTGTAGGCTGGTAGGGATCGCTCCCTCCGTACCCTCCTCCCTCCTCATCCCTGTATGTCCGGCGGACTGGTGCTGCGCCGTTGCAATACTCAGTTCGAGGTCGAGGCGCCGTGGGGAAGTGAGACGCGTCGGCTGACAGGTGTATGACGCCGGCTGCTCTCACAATCCCCCCTGCGCCGTTTATATTTTCTGAACGCGACGTGAACCGAAAAAAAGCAGCGAAAGCTAAAGGACCCCACCAAGCGCTCTGCACGTGAGCGCCTCTGCGAATACCTATGGTCAACACTTTAGCGGATATCCTATCTATTTGACTCTTTTAATCTTAGCTTTTATGGTTCGGGCCTCTCTCCCGTGGCTAGACATAGAGAGGGGCAACAAGCCTGGCACACAGAGGGTGGGCCACTAAACCTGTAGGCTCATAAGCTGTAGTGTGCCCTCCCGATTGTCACACCTATGTGGGCACTACCTGGCAACATAAGTTTTGCACTACCCTGAGGCAATGAGAGGGGGGTCACAAAACCAGGCAAACAGAGTGGGGCACATACCATGGCAACAGAGGGGAACCACTAACCTGCAACAGTATGAGGGTCTTCTACAGGCACCCAGAGGTGTGTGCACAACCTGTTGGCAACTTCTGTGGACCAACTACCTTGCAACAGAGGTACACTAACCTGGTATCAACAAAGTGGGCACTAGCCTTGCAATCAGATGGGGGCACTCCTGTGCACGGAGATGGTGGCACTACCTGGCAACCTGACGGGGCCCTACCTTGCAACAGATAGGGTGACCACAACCTGTGCACCAGATGGGGAACCCGTTACTGGCAACATATGGTTGCACTCACTAGCTAACAGATGGTGGCACTACCTGTCTAACAGATGGGGACACTACCGTATGGTCTAACAGATGGTGGTCACAACCCTGGCTAACAGATGGGGCCTACCATTCCACCCGAGTGGCCCGTCTACCTTGCAGAAGCCAATGTTGGGGACATCTAAAACCTTGCCAAACCGACATGTGGCACAACCATTCCCCCAGATTTTGTCCCCACCCAGGCAAACATAATGGGTGCACTAACCATGTGCAAACAATGGGTTCCCCTACCTTGCTACCAATGGTGGCCCAACCCTATGGTCACACCAATGGGTGCACCTACCTTGGCAAACAAAGTGTGGTGCACCTACCATGCTAAACCAAGTGGGGGCACCCTACCGTGGCTAACAAATGGGGGGCATCAACCTGGTCTCCCTCATTTTGTCACTACCTGGTATCATGGGGGGGCATCTACTTGTCCTTACAGTTTCACACCAGTAACATTTTTGCACTACAGGCTATAATCATCTAACCTGGCTTCATCTAAGCGTTATGCAGTTATTGTGGAGAGGGGTGTGGCTTTTTTGTGTGAAGGTGGTGGCAATACCCGCCCAAGAGGTCCGTGTCCGCTTACCGCCAAAATTTATTGCCGCGGCGCCGTCTCTGCCGCGGCAAAAAATATGTCATGGACGACTCCCATTCTTTGTTGGTAATTCCACGCCCCTTCAAAAAAAGCCACACCCCACTCCCACCTTAACTGCATAACGTCTTTAGTGCCTACAATGTCCCGGATCGCAAGTCCTTATTAGCCAGTTTTAGCCCCCCATTAACCAGGTAGTGGCCCATTACATGTCCGGTGAGATGCCCCTCTTAGCAGTAGAGCCAGAAATTGAAGCCATTTAGATTCCAGATATAGATGGACACCAGGCAGGACACCCCTTATGTTCCGCGCATTTAGGTGCCCCCCATTTGTTAGCCAGGTAGGTCCCCCTATAGTTAGCCACGGTTCGAGTTGTCCCCCATGTGTTCTCCAGGTCCGTAGCCCCCACTGTCTATGCCATTCGGTTGCCACCCTGTTTATGCAGGTAGGGTGCCACCCCATCTTTTGTATGCCATGTATGATCCCCCATCTGAAATTCCCACGTGTAAATCCCCATCTGTTTTGTGCCCAGGTAGATGGCTTACCCATTGTATGCCAGGTAGATGTCCCCTCTGTTGCCAGTTGGTATGTCCCCATCTGTTAGCCAGTTAGTCTGCCCACATTCTGTTAAGTGCCAGTTAGTGCCCCCATCTTTGTTAGGCCAGGAGAGCCCCATGTTTTAGCCATGTAGTGCCCCCATCTGTTTGCCAGGTAGTGTCCCCCTCTGTTGTTCCAGTATAGGTGGTCCCCTCTGTTAGGGCCAGGTATATGCCCCCTCTGTTGCCAGGTATTGCCCCCTCTGTTGCGCAGTTAGTGCCCCCAACTGTTATCTCATGTAGTGCCCCATTGTTTGCCATGGTAGTGTCCGCCCTCTGTTGCGCCAGGTAGATGTCCCGCCATTCTGTTGCCAGGTACGTGTCCCCTCCTGTTTGCCAGGGTATTGCACCCTCTGTCTGCCAGTTTAGATGTCCCCTCTGTTGGTCCAGGTATGCCCCCTTCTGTTGTGCCAGGTAAGTGCCCCCCTCTAATGCAGGTAGTGCCTCCCTGGGGGGAGAGGAGGGGGGTGTACTCTGGTTTGAGCCAGTTATTGCCCGCCTCTGTTGCCAGGAATGCCCCCTCTATTGTGCCAAGGTAGATGACCCCCTCTGTTCCAGTGTAGGTTTTCCCTCTCTTGTTAGTCCAGGTAGCGCCCCCTAAAGCTCATAAAAATCAAATAATAAACTCCACTTACACTCACCAGGCTCCTTCACTCGGCCATCTCCTGCCCGATCCTCTTCACGCGCAGGGGAATTGAGATTCACGTCTCGTGCTCACTCCCCATGCAGCCGCCGTCACTTTCCCCCTGCGCCGCAGACGGACCTGTAGCACGGCTCGCACAGACGCCGGACATACAGGTAAGGAGGGAGGAGGATGTGATGGAGCGATCCCTCCTTACCTCCTCCCCTCACGGTTAGACCGCGTGCGGGTGAGCGGCCGGTGCTGCGGCCATGCTCACCCGCCTGAGTAGTCGGATCCCCGCGCGTCAAGATTAGCGCACAGCGCTACTCTGCGCCGCGGTATATTATAAAGGACCCCCCGGCCGCTGCTGGTCGAGCGGGAGGGAATGCCAACTCCCCCGGTGAAGGCGGGATGTGACCCCAAATAGCTGGGACCCCCCCCGCAAAAAACGGGAGAGTTTGGTCCATGTATGTATAACGCTATTGGGATCTGTATATATTTGATATGTGAAGCAATGCTGGTTATTAACCTTGGCCTCTCCTGTTATATATGATATGGTAGCATTGCTGGTAAACCTGTGGGATCTTCGCTGTATATAGGTGATATGAAGTGCATGCTGGGTATAAGACCTTGGGATCTCCTGTATAAAGTGATATGGAGCATGCTGGTATAACCTTGGGGTACTGCTCCTTAATATAGTGTATATTTAGAATTCTTGATCGCATATACCTGTTGATCTCCTGTAAAAATATGGATATGAAGTCATGCTGGTATAACTGGAGATCTCCTGAATATAGTTGATGAATGTCATAAGCTTGTATAACCTGTGATTCTGTAATATAGGTATATGGAGCATGCTGGTATAACCTGGGCCTCTCCAGTATATAGTTAATTTCTCTATGGCTGTTATAACCTTGGTGAGATCTCCTGTATAATATTTGATAATACATGCTGGAAAACCTGATGATCTACTGTAAATATTGACTCTAGAGCATGCTGGTATACACCTGGGGATCTTCTTGTATATAGTGATATAGAGCATGTGCTGTACATCACTGTGGATCTTTCCTTTATATAGTGATATAGATCATGCTGTAAAGTACCTGGGGTCTCCTTTATATAGTGGAAATGGGACATACTGGTATAACCTGTTGGGATCACCTGTATATAGTGTGATATTGGAAGTCGATGTTGCCTGGAATAGTACCTGGGTATTCTTCCTGTAAGACTATTGTTTTTTATTTTTGTTGTAATTTTGGATAGAATAGAGCATTGCTTGTGTATACGACCTTGGTGAGTATCTCCTGTATTATATTGATATGGAGTCATGCTGGAGTATATGACCTGGGGTATCTCCTGTATATACGGGTGATTAATGGGTCATACTTGTGTAAAACCTGTTGATCTCCAGATAAATAAGTTCTATTGGGGCATGCTAGTTATAGGACCATGATTATACTCGCATAATTATAGTGATAGTGGAGTATGCAGGTTAAAACCGTTTTGATCTTTAGAGGATCTTTCAAATGATCAATCTTATAAACCTTGGCCTCTCCTGTAATATAGGTGATATGGAGCATGCTGGGGTATACACTATGTCCGTCTCCTGTATATAGGTTATTATGGTAGCCAGCTGGTATACACCTTGGTGGGATCTCCTTAGTATAGCTTATAATGAACATCTTGGTAAACTTGGGTACTCTCCTGTATATAGTGATATGGTGGCATGCTGGTATAACCTGGTGTGATCTCCTTGTAATAATGTTATATGGAGCATTCAGAGTATAACCTGTGTGATCTCCTGATATAAAGTGATATGGATCAAGCTGGGTATAAGCTGGTGGAACTGCTCATGAAAAGTTGATATGGATCAGTACTGGTATAGACCTTGGGATCTCCTGTATAGTAGTGTGATAAGTGTAGCATGCCATGGTATAACCTGTGATCTCCTGTATATAGTGATATGTTAGCCTACTTGAGGTATAGACCAGGTGGATCTGCCTTTATAATAGTGATAGCATGGATCATGCTTGGGTAGAAACCTGGGGATCTCCTTGTATATAGTTATATGGAGAGTATTCTAGTGTATAAGAGCCATGGGATCTCCTAGGTATATTCTTGATCATGATCATGCTGAGTGATCAACTTTGGGCCCTGCACTGTTATATATACTTATATATTGCTGGTGATAAAATGAAGTTAGGGGATAGGATATTAACATGGTATGAGATTATCCATGAATGGATGCATACATGGCACCTGGATCGTCTTGGTATAATCACTGTGAGGTTACATTAGGTCAGTCGGTGACGGTAAACGGGCGCATAGTACATGTTGGTATGATTTCTAGTGAAGTGACAAGGCACTCATTCAGCACCAACGGGTCACAGGGACCCGCAATCGCCGCCTCCTGTGTTATTCCTCACTGCCCACACGGGTGACAGTTTCCCTGTGAGAACAATTGCAGTTCAGTCCATGGAGTGTTTATAATGGTCTGTGTATAGTTCAGAGGTATATAACTGGGCCTTATTTATGAAGACTAGTCTGAAGTGTAACCTGAAGATTGTTTGCCCATTAAGGCAACAATCATAGCTCATACCAACCAACTCGGTATCCCATTTCACCAATCAGAGTGCACACATATCAACCAATCGTGATCCCATAGCAACCAATCGAGACTCAGCTTTCACTTCATGGCAGTGCACTGTGGAAAAAATGTGAAAGTCTGAGCTCTGATTTGATTGCTAAGAGCTCTTTGATTGGAGTTGCATAGGATGTAGGTTTTTGTGAACGGCTACATTGGACCACTGTTTGTTTTGCTAAGAGCTCTGGTGCTATGGGCTCTTGTGTTGGCTATGGGTGCAACAACGGACTCGATTCTATACACTAGACAGCTTTCAAACATAAGGCCCATTTTTGTTTATCCTTCCAGTCACTTTCCAAGCTGCCAGTTATTTAGTGAGGTGCATCTTAGTGCCGTGACTGGAGTCTAAAACATGATTTTGCTGCCCCCTTGGAGGGAGGATACAACTAATGGCCACAATGTGGCATTTTAATGTCCTCCACAGATATGAAGAAGAGTTTTCCCAGCGTTTATCCCTCGAGGAGAAGTCAGTGTCATGACGTCAACAAGTAGAGCATCTGAATATAAACACATTGAATGGTGCTAAATAAAGCGATGGACGTCCAGATATGCAATGTAACAACCCCTAGTCCTCCCGCCTCATTACAGAAAACAGTCAGCAGGTTGGTTGTTGGCTACACACACAGGATATACAGGAGCTCAGCAGAGATACCGCAGGTGGGGCCTGACAACCAGCTTGCTGACTGTTTATAATAGTGCAGTGAGTATAGATTTCACACAAGGAAAACAGTATGTAGGTGAGGAATAAATCTCTGTGCCAAATTTATATGATCCTATTGTGTCAGGAAAGTTTAGATACTTGGTTGGTGTCACCCATCATCTTCCCTCTCATCCCCCAGCTTCACTCCTCAGGATCTTGCCCAGCTCCCGACCCTCATGTCCCGCCAAGCTTTCCTACTCAGTCCCCCAGTCTTTCCCTCCCGGTACCCCCAGCTTTCCTCGCCGATCCCGTCCGGCTTTCGCCGTCCTCTATTCCCCCAGCTTTCCTCCTCTATCCCCCAGCTTTCCTCCTCTATCCCCCAGCTCTATCCTCCTCTATCCCCCTAGCTTATCACCATCTGCTTACCTTCCTTGCTTTCCCCCGGCTTTCCTCCCCGATCTCCCAGCTTTCCTCCTCTATCCCCCAGCTTTCCTCCCCAGTCCCCCAGCTTTCCTCCTCTCTCCCCCAGCTTTCCCTCCCGGTCCCCCAGCTTTCCTCCTCTATCCCCCGGCTTTCCTCCCCGATCCCCCAGCTTTCCTCCTCTTTTTTCCCCCAGTTTCCTCCTCTATCCCCGGCTTTCCCCCCGACCCCCCACTTTCCTCCTCTACCCCCCACTGTCCCTCTACCCCCCTTTCCCCTCTATCCCCCATGTCCTCCCTATCCCCACTTTCCCCCCCACTGCTCCCCTGCTTTCCCCCCGGTTTTTCCCCCCCCGGTTCCCACTTTCCCCCTCATCCCCCAGCTTTCCCCTGGTCCCCAGTTTTCCCTCCTCTACCCCCGGTTTTCCTCCCCATCCCCCACTTTCCTCCCATCCCCCGTTTTTTCCCCCTCATCCCCACTGTCCTCCCTAACCCCAGCTGTCATCCCTATCCCCCAGTTTTCCCCCCCCACTGCTCCCCCTGTTTTTCCCCCGCTTTCCCTCCCCGGCCCTCCCCTTTTCCCTCCTCTATCCCCCACTTTCCCTCCCCTCCCCGTTTTTTGTCCCTCCCCCCCGGTTCTCCCTTTTATCCACCTTCCATCACCCATTGGGTAACAATCTTTCCATCCCCATGTTCTTGTGTTCTCAGGAGTCCAGGGCTGGACCCCAGGTGGCCCGTCAAGGGGGCCCCGTCCTCTCAAGGAAAACTGCGGGGAGCCCCGGGGGCCCAGCCCTGATAGACGTGAAAAAATCCAAGGCCAGCGGGGCCCGAAGTGAAGAGCTGCAGGATCAAACCGATCTGCTAACCCAAAATTTTAAGTGGGGCCCCACACCAATATCAGTCGGGGGGCCCCTTGCAAGGGACCGACCGGCCACAGCCCCCACACTATGTATGGGGCAGAGAAAGAAATATTGCTGTCAGTGAACGGAAACAATCTCTGTGTACTGAGGGTGCAAACCCATCATCATCACCATCCTCCAGCCCAACTGGCACTGATACATTGGGACAAACCTTCAGCTGCGGTATTAGATAAGGCCTCTGCACATGAACAAGAAGGTTCCTATTCACTGACAGCAAGCAGAGATCTTGACATAGTTAGAACTTTGCAAATCAATTACATAAAATTGGAAACCCCCTTTTTTGTAATTACATTTTGCTGGACCCCACCTATCACGGACCACTCATCATGGACCCTCTCATTTACTTGGGATTCATCTAACCCCTAAGCAAAACCCCGCCCCTAGGGGGGGACTTGTGGGTTTTAAAACTCCCCCTGCCCCTATATCTATACCCTTGCTCCCTACAGGGAACTTTAGTATAAAACCCCCCTGCCCCATATCTATACCCCTGCCCCTACGGGAGCCCTGTGTAATCTATCTCTCCCCTATATCTATACCCCTCCCCCCCATGGGGGACCTTTTAGGTTAATACACCCCTTGTCCCTACAGAAACAGTAGCAAATACCCCCCGGCCCCTCTATCTAACCCGCCTCCTACGGGGAGCCTGAATTGAATACTACCCCTGACCCCTATGCCACCCCTGCCCCCCCGGGGGACCCTTTTAGAGTAATACATTCCCCCCCTATAAATAACCCTCTGCCCCCTGCAGGGGCCTGTGGGTTTTAATTTTTCCCCCTCCCGCCCCAAAAAGCTGTATCCCTCCCCCCTGAAAATCTGAGTGAATAACTTACTACCGTGGCCTCCTATAGCGATACCCCTGCCCCCCCGGAGAGGAGCCTATAGGGGTAATTCTATTCATGCCTCCTATAGCTATACCCCTGCCCCCTGCGGAGGAGCCTGTAGGTGCAATATTACACCTGCCCTCTATAGCTATACCCTTGCCCCCTGTGAAATAATCTGTAGATGTAATAACTTACTACCTCTGCCCTCTATAGTAATATCCTTTCCCCTGCAGAGGAGTTGGTGGGTGTAATGCTATCTAGGCCCCCTATAGTGATACTGCTACCCCCTGCGGAGGAGCCGATAGGTGTAATACTATGGTATCTATTCCCCTCTATAGTGTTCCCCCTGCCACCTGCGGAGGAGTCTTTAGGTGTAATACTATCTATGCCCCCTAATGTGATACCCCTGTGGGTAGTCTGTAGATGTAATACTACCCCTGCCCCCTATAGCTGTACCTGTGCCCCCCACAGAGGAGCCTGTAGGTGTAATACTATCTCTGCCATCTACAGTTATACCCCTGCCCCCTGTGGGTAGTCTGTAGATGTAATCCTACCTCTGCCTCCTTAAAGACTCTGCACAGCTGTAAGGAAACGGTGTCAGGGCTCAGTTTAGGGATGCTCACTGAAGCCCTATATCAAGAGCCTAATGTGCCCTGGAGCTGTGACACTGGGGGGCACATGTCTGGCAGTGCGGCGGTCCACGTCATGGCGCTCATGCTGATATCTGGGGTTCGGCTCTGTCGCCCCAGGATCCCATCCTCTGTATATGTGGGCGCAGCGTGACTCATCCCCCTGCAGACGACACTTCTGCTGCTAATTTTAGCATCTTATTCTCCGTGTTACGTAAGCGCCGTCTGAGCCCAGCGAGACATTGGCAGGAGGTGCGGGGGGTGACGGCTCCGATACATCTGCCATCCCAAGGGGTCCCCTTAATAAATCTGGATGTAGCAGAGCCAAACTCGTTGTTGAACTGCCTGGGGCGACATCATCCCTGCAGGGTGACGGCTCGCTGCGCTTACCTGCAGTCCTATGTAAAGTCCCAGGTTTTCTCATACCCATTAATAGATTTACTACACAAGACAAACTCAGATCTGCTGCATCTTACTGACATAGCCCAGCAGCAAATGACAAACCCTCAGCATCTTATTCTAGAAAAACCTCATCTATGCTGCATCTGATAAGTATTATAACACAGCTGCATCTCACACACTCAGCCCTGTAGCATCTGACACACTCTCAGCCCTGCTGCATCTGACACTCTCAGCTCTGCGGCATCTGACACTCTCAGCCCTGCAGCATCTGACACTCTCAGCTCTGCAGCATCTGACACACTCTCAGCTCTGCAGCATCTGACACACTCTCAGCTCTGCTGCATCTGACACTCTCAGCTCTGCAGCATCTGACACTCTCAGCTCTGCTGGGTTCACACACTCTCAGCCTTTTTCCCCTGAGACACTCCAACTCTGCTGCTCTTGGAACACTCCAGCTCTGCCGCATCTAGACACTCTCAGCTCTGCGCATCGACACCTCGCCGCTCCCCTCTACACCTCAACTTTTGGCCACTGACACACTCTCAGCTCTGCAGCATCTGACACTCTCACCCTGCGATTGACACCAGCTTTGCTGATCTGACACCTCTCCCCCCCTCCACACTAACATTTCCCCACCCTGCGCACTGCCACTCTCACCCCAAAACTGACCCTCTCCCCCTGCCCCGACACACTCTCAGCCTTGGCATCTGACATTCTCACCGCTTTATCTACACTCGCTTGTGCATCGACACCCCCTTCAGCTCTGTTGCATCGACACACCCCCCTCTGTGCATCTGACACACTCTCAGCTCTGCTGCATCTGACACTCTCAGCCCTGCAGTCTGACCCCTTCAGTTGCAGCCCCTAACTCTCACCGCGGGCATAAACACCCCCTCCCCTTGCAGCATCAAAACCACTTCAGCTCTGCACATCGGAACACTTCAGCTCGAGCCCTGAACTCTCTCAGCTGCAGCATTACCCTCCACTTGCAGGCATTTACACACCTCACCCTGCTCATCGACATATTCTCACTCGACCACTGACATTTTCAGTTTGGCTGCATCTGCCCACCTCTCACTTGCTGCATTGACACCCCCTTTACTCTGCCATCACACACTCTCGCCTGCAGAAACTGATACTTTTCTCAGCTCTGCTGTTTTTGACAACCTCAGCTCTCAGATTTTCACACTCTCAGCCCTGCAGCATCAACACACTTAGCCCTGCAGCATGACACACTCAGCTCTGAGATTGCACCCCCTTAACTCTGCAGCATCTACACCTCTCACTCTGCACATCTGACCACTCCACTCTGCACATCTACAACTCTCACTCTGCAGCACTGACACACCCTCAGCCTGCGCATTACACACTCCCTCTGCGCACGACCATTCTGCTCTGCAGCTCGACACTTCCCAGCCCTGCAAAACTGACACACTCTCCTCTGCAATCTGAACTTCTCAGTCTGCGCATCTGTACTTCCAGCTTCAGCATTGACACACTCTCAGCCTGCGCATCTGACACTTCGCCCCTGCGCACGACACTCTAGCTCTGAGCATCGACCATCTCAGCCCTGCCATGACACTCTCGCTCTCACCATCTGACCATCTCAGCTCTGCACATTGACCCTTTTCAGCCCTGCGCATGACATTCCCCCCCGCTCATCTGCCACACCTCAGCCTGCGATCTGACACACCAGCCCGCAGCACGACACCCTCAGCTCTGGCATCTGACACACTCTCACCTGCTCATCTGACACCTCTAGCGCTGCGCATTGCACCTCAGTCTGCAGCATTGACCCCACTTCAGCGCTGCAGCTCTAAAATTTTTCTCATCT
Organism: Phyllomedusa bahiana; assembly: GCA_025379985.1. NCBI lineage: Eukaryota > Metazoa > Chordata > Amphibia > Anura > Hylidae > Phyllomedusa > Phyllomedusa bahiana. Next base: position 3,903 of record JAODAL010026348.1, on the reverse strand, counting down.
GCTGCTTTACACACTTCGCCCTCTGCACCTGACACTTTCCCCTCTCACACTTACACATTCCACCTCACATTGACACTTCCACCGCCATCGACACATTCTCAGCTCCCCCTTCCCACTTTTCTGCCTGCTAATCCGAAAAACCAAGCTTTGCACACCCGACTATTCCCCCCTCACCAATGAAAGATCTGTTAAACTCGCTTTGCTAAATTAAAGCTCTGATGCATTTTTATAGCTTGGCTCCTAGACAAACCCAATCTTGCTACTTAAAACAAACTGTAAAATGCTGCATCCAGTAATCTGAGCCCTGCTGTACATGACAAACTCAGCCCCGCTGCAACCGATAAATACAAATGCAGAATATTAGAAACAGATCTGCTACGGATGACAAAGTCCGCTCTCACAAACTTGGTCAAGTGCATCTGACAGCCTGGCTTAGGGATCTGAAAAATTTTGCCCTTATCTTTCCCCCTTGACCCCTGCATCGGGAAAACCTCACTCTGCGCGTCTGAAAATGTTACAGTACGGTTGATCAAAACACGCTCGGCTCTCTGACGGTAAAGAATTTTTATTAATGCATCCAATAAACTTACCTGCGGCAGTACAAAGCTCCCTTTCGCATGCACAAAATCGCCCTTTTTGCATTTAAAATAGTCCTGCGAAAGCAAAAAAAATAAAACGCGGGCTAAGCGACAAGTCAGCCCGCTGCAAGCGACAATCACCCCTGTGCAGCGAAAAACTCCCCCTCTGCAGCAAAAAAAACTCAGCCCTGATGCAATAACTCCCCCCTCTGCATTGACAAACTCAACCCTGTACATGCACAAACCGCTTGCTTCATCGACAAACCAGCCCTGCTGCACTTGAGAAATTATCTTTTGATGCCCCAAGAAATTAACCATACCCTGCACACTGACTCTCTACTTTTCCCCTCCAAAAACGTTGTTCTAAATCCCCTCTAATCACATGGGGTATTAGCAGGTAACTGCTTTGTCCAATTAAAGAGACAGACACCGGGGAGCGCCTCCAGCTCATGTCCGGCTATTGCCCCGGGGAAAGCGGGGGACGTGAAATTAAACCCGGGAGGAGTTTGGGGGGGGGCTGTCATGGGCTGCGTCATATGGCAAAGGAACCGGGAGGCAAAAAGACCGATGGGGGGCCCCAGGCCCCGACCCCACTCTCCACATCCCCCCCAAAATTAGCGGGATACTGTGAAGGAAGAGCAGACCCCCCCCCCCTCCCCCCCCCCCCCCCCCTGGACAGTGGAACGCCCCATAAGTGTAAAGCATAGTTGCCACTTTTAAAAGTGAAAAAGCGGGAGAATCTAGTGGGCCCCGCGGAAAAAAATTTGCTTGGACAGCCCATCTTGGGGTATGCCAGCCCCTTCAAAAACCACACCCCCATCACCTAACTGCAAAAAGTTGGAAAAAGCCAGGTAGTGCCCTTTTCCCGGTAGTAGCCCCCCCCATAACCGGTTCCCCTTACAGGGGGTAATGCCCCCTTGTACCCAAAGAGATCCCCCCCCTGTAGCATTTTGAGCCAAATTTTGTACCAGGTAGTGCCCCCCTTTTTTAGCGGGTAGGTGCCCCCCCTTTGTTAGCCAGGTAGGTGCCCTTTTTAGCCAAAAGTAGTCCCCCCCATTTTACCCGGTAGTCCCCATTTTTAGCCAGGTAGTGCCCCCTTTGTTCCCCGGGTTAGTGCCCCCTTTTTGGTTGCCAGGTAGTCCCCCCTTTTTTCCCAGGTAGTCCCCCCTTTTTTGCCAGGTTTCCCCCATTTTAGAGGTAGTGCCCCCTTTTTAGCCGGTAGTGCCCCATTTTAGCCGGTAGTGCCCCATTGTGAGCCAGGTAGTCCCCCACTTTTAGCCAAGTAGTCCCCCACGTTACAAGTATGCCCCCACGTTGCCAAGTATGCCCCCCAAAATCGTTTACCAGGTATCCCCCCATCTGTTTCCAGGTAGGCCCCTTTGGTTGCCAGGTAGCCCCCCCCCATTGTTTCGGGTAGTGCCCCCAATTTGTTTGCCAGGTATTTCCCCCATCTGTTACCCGGTAGTGCCCCCATCTGTTAGCCAGGTATCCCCCCTCTTTAGCCAGGTGGCCCCTTGTTGCCGGTGTGCCCCCTCTGTTGCCGGGTAGTCCCCCACTGTTAGCATAGTGCCCCATCTTTAGCCGGTAGTGCCCCCTGTTCCCCGTTTTGGCCCCCTTGTTGCCATAGTGCCCCATCTGTTAGCCGGGTAGTGCCCCCATCTGTTAGCCAGGTAGCCCCCCCTTTTGTTCCAGTAGTGCCCCCTTTGTTCCCAGGGTACCCCCCATTGTTCCCCAGGTAGTCCCCCTTTCCCAGGTAGTGCCCCCTCTGTTAGCAGGTAGTCCCCCTTTGTTACCCGGTAGTGCCCCTTTGTTGCCAGGTAGTCCCCCCTTTGTTGCAGGTGTCCCCCCATTGTTGGGTAGTCCCCCCTCTGTTGCCAGTAGTCCCCCCTCTTTTTCCCGGTAGTGCCCCCATCGTTACCCCAGGTAAGCCCCCTTTGTTGCCATATGCCCCCTTTTTTTGCCAGGTTGTACCCCCCATTTTTCAGGTAGTGCCCCATTGTTCCAGGTAGGGGGCCCCCTTTGGGGCCCCAGGTATGCCCCCTCTGTTACCCGGTTGTGCCCCCATTTTTTGCCAGGTAGTGCCCCCTTTTGTTGCCGGGGTGATCCCCCCATTTTCCCGGGTAGTTGCCCCTCTTTTACCGGTAACCCCCCAAAGAAAAATTAAAAATAAAAAAATTTAAAATCCATCACCCACAGGCTCCTGCAGCCGGCGGCCACTGCCCGATCTCTCACGCGCAGGGGGGAATGGAGCAGCCGGCGTCACTCCCCTCCAGCCGCGCTCATTCCCCCCTGCCCCGTTACCGAGTACGGGACACCCGGCCGTACAAAAGGGGAGGGGGGAGGAGGGGCGCCCCCTCCTCCTCCTCCCGCAAGTGAGACCGGGGCGGGGGGGCGGCCGGCGGGCCGCTGCACCGCCTGTGGAGCGCCCGGGCGCAAGAGTAGGCACCAGCGCTACTCTTGGCCCCCGGTTTAATTTTTAAAAGGGCCCCCCTGTGCAGGCGGCGGGGGGAATGCCCAAATCCCCCCGGGGGGGCGGGGGGGGACCCCCAAAAAGCGGACCCCCCCGCCCAAAAACGGGAGATTGGGATGTATGGTGTAAAGTGACCTTCATTTTGATGACCCCCAAAACCCCCGATCTGGGGAGGGGGGGAGGGTACATTTCCCCAAAAAACCCTGACCCCGGGGAACCCTGTGGTAGTTAAATACCCCCACCCAAATACTCCTTCATACCCCCTTTCCACCGACCATGCTTTTTTTTTGACCCTTACCCCTTTAAAAAATGGCAATCAATGGATAAATTGGGCCACGGGGCCTTTTATTAACAAATAAAACATAATAACCCCATTGGCCCCTATTAAACGGGCCGCACACCCCCCCTTTAATCCCCTCCCCGCAACCCGTCCCCGGCCCCCAACCCCCCCTTGGGGACAAGCCGCCCCCCCCGGGAAAGGGCTGCCCAAATTTTTGTTGGCGATGCTTTTAAACCCCAAGGCCCAAAGTCCCTTTTGGGCCAGCGTATGGCCGGTCGCACCCCCTTCCCCTTTCGAAAATCTCGTCTACCTTAACACGCCCCTCCCCAAAGCCTGTGCGCCCCGGCGATCGAAACCCGTAGCAAAAAACCCCGGGAAAAATTTTTCCGGGGGTTTCCCCACGACGCTTGCCAAAATTGCAAAGGCCTAACCCTTCGAAACGTTGAGGGATGAGCCTCACCTGCGCTTTCCCCCTTTCCCCTTCTTTCTCTCATCCCTTTCCCCCTTTTTCCAAATTGAATTTCTCCAGGGGCAAGAGGGGGACCACTTTGTCTTTCCAGATCTTCTCCCTCACC